>PVKH010039500.1:0-11143 GCA_004027955.1 Chaetophractus vellerosus | reverse complement strand
CACTCTGGAAGCAAACTGGAGGGGTGGTTAGATTTATTCACAGAGGCTACAGAAGTGACTGGTGGTGGTTATAGCATTGTCTAGCAACAACAAAGTTCTGACTATACTTTCCTTGCCAATGGATGAGGGGACTGCCTTTTCAGGACCCTGCTGGCTATATGGCTTTCAAATCTGGTTCTGGTTCTTCACCTCCCATCAACCCTGTGGGCCCCCAATAGTCACCAAAAAGTCATTTTTCTGCTTAAGTTAGCCAGCATCGGTTCCTGTTGTTTGCAATAAAGCAAATGACTAACCCATACATGCTCACACTCACACACACGCACCTTTACCCTGTGGTAGACTATGTTATTGTTCATAAATATTCATTGCCTCTCCCTAGGGGAGGACTATACTTCCTCACCTCCACTGACATCACGTGTGACCCATGAACTTGCTCTGGGCAATGAAAAGTGAGCAGAAGGGATATGCTAATACCAGGAAAAGCTTTGGGAGCTAACATGCAGAGTGCTGTGTCTCTTTCCCCACTACCACAAAGGCAACGCACCAGATAGAGACTGAACCATTCATGAATGAACACAACATGGAACAGAGCAACAGCTGACCCATTTGTGCACAGTAGTAGTTTGGAATTATTTATGAATTCCAAAAATAGATATTGGATTATGTTTGTGAACTGGGCATATAAGATGATATTGGATTCAGAGGCGTCACATTTACTTGAATAAATAATGATTAAGGCTTTGATTGAGCCACGTCACAGAGAAACCGCACCACAGAGAAGGGATGTTGAGGTTTTGAGCTAGAGCCCTGGGAAGTAAGCACACAGAGGAGCTTGATCACGAGGAAGGAAAGAAGGCCCCAGCAAAAGAGATGAGCCGTTCACCTGACAGTTCACAGCTGGCCTTGTGGAGAGAACAAAGCAGCTGAACCCAGAAAGAATTGAGCCCTGGAGAGAGAGACAAAGCCTACAGAGTCTGACCATGGAGCCTTAAGAGAGGCAGAGGAAAGCTGAATGTCAGCCACCTTGCTCCAACACGGGGCAACAGACTGGTGAGGGAAGTAACTTATGCATTATAGCCTAGTAACTGTAAGCTTCTACGCCAAATAAATATTCTTTATAAAAGCCAACTGGTTTCTGGTATTTTGCATTAGCACCCCTTTGGCTGACTAATACATGTAGTATGAGCAAGAAATAAATCTTTGCTATTGTAAGCCACCAAGATTTTGGAATCATTTGTTACCACAGCATGACCTAACAGTCTTGTCTAGCAACACACCCTTCATGGCATTTGTCACTGCAAAAGAGAAGCTCTGGTGTGAAACAATTATCTACTGGAAGCCAGCTCTCTGATACAGGCATTCATAAACTAAGCAGTGAGCTTCAGAAGCCCATCTGGGCAAGACACCCCAGAGAAATAAAGGGAAAATATTGGGACTTTAAAAGCAGCATGTTTATGTGCCAGCTGGACCCGGAACCTCAGCAGAGTTACAACACCTCCTCTCCAATTCACTGGACTCACCCAGCACAGCTAGCAAGGTGAGGATTGACAACCACCATACCAAGAGAGCCAGCAGCTGCAAGCAAGAAAGTCCCATCCATTGGCTGTATGGGATTGAAGCCTCCTCTCAATTAGAGGTGGAGTGGACATCACCACCCCAGAATCCTTAGGATTGGGGAATGAACTATGGACTAGAGGGGACTTCCTGGTATTCTACTATAGACATATTGTGATTCTAGCGTTGGAAGAAATTACAACATTGATGTGGAGGCAGTGGCCACTGGAGGCTCTTGGGGCAGGGAGAGGGAAAAACGGTTGTAATACGGGGGCTTTTCAGGACTTGGGAATCATCCTGAATGACACTGCAACGACAGATATCGGCCATTTTATATCGTCACATAATATGCGGAACTGTGTGGGAGAGGGTGTAGACTACAATGTGAACTATGGTTCATGCTCAGTGGCAAAGCCCCAGGATGCGTTTATCAATTGCATTGAATGCATCACACTAATGAAGGACGTTCATGTTGGGAGGTGTGGGAGGTGTGGGGAGTGGGACATATAGGAATCCCTGTATTTTTTGTGTAACATTTATGTAATCTAAGTATCTTTCAAAAAATAATTTTAAAAAGGTATTTAAAAAAATAAAATAAAAATAGCATGTTTCCTATACAAAAAGAGGTAAGTTTATGAACAAGAACCAACTGAGGAAAATCCAGGGTGGTGTTTGAAGAAAGTCTTTTTCCAGTCTTCTTCAAAATACATTCCTCACATTACCCCTAAACAAATTTTGGAAAAAAAGAAACTTATATACAACCTGTGGTGATTTGAAGCTGCATGTACCCCAGAAAAACATGTTCTTAAATCTAACCCATTCATTTGGATGTGAACCCATTGTAAGTTGGACCTTTTGATGAGATTACTTCACTTAAGGTGTGACCCACCTCATTCAGGTTGGGTCTTAATCCTATTACTGGAGTCCTTTATAAATGAAATGAATATATATATAGAGAAAGCCACAGAGGCAAGAGCTGAAATCAACGAAATCTGGAAGAGAAGGGACGAAACCAGCAGACGCCACTATGTGCCTTACCCTGTGGCAGAGGAGCCAAGGATTACCGGCAGCCAGTCTTCAGGAAGAAAGCATTGTCTTGATGATGGACTTTATTTAGACATTTTCCTGGCCTCAGAGCTGTAAGCTAATAAATTCCCATTGTTTGAGGCAACACATTTCATGGTACTTGCTGGAGCAGGCTAGGAAACTAAAACACCCTCTTACATATTTTTAAATTATCACATAAAATTTTTCATTATAAATTTAAAAGTTATTTTTTGTAATAAGAGGTATAAAATTTTAAATATTATATGAGAAAACATAAGATGAAGATCAACTTTAAATGAAATCAATATTTCATGACATGCTTTGATAAAATAGGTTTTAACTACCTTATTGAATAACTCCACTGAATCTGAAAGGAATCACATGAAATATTTATCTGTGGTTTTATCTAATGTATCTTTAAAAATGTGTTAGTCCTGGAAAACACATTTTTTTAAAGAATCAGTATCAATAGCCTATGTTGCAAGGGACAAGCTTCTTTCTCATCAGGAGTACATGTAATATACAGAAAGACAGGAAACCCACCAGGTTTAAGATATCTTGATTAATCATTAAAGGAGCCTCCCTCCAAAACTATTATTACTAATCATTCCTTTCTTTGGTGCCTGGGAGGTTTCTGCATCCTGGGGCAATGTACCATATTAGCCCTTCAGATGGTGGGGGAAAGGATGTGCAAAGCAGGCACTTTCTCAGGCAATTTTAGAAAAGGGAATAAATGTGGAAGTGGAGAAATTTGAAAGCAGCATGCTACTACAAACCCTTAAAACCATCCATACATAAGTACTCTTGGAAAATGTGCATAGCCCTATGTGAAGATTATGTTTTTAAATACATATAAAACACAGTTGGCTTGTATATGACAAAGAAACAGATGGGCAAGCTAATGCTCATGGGTGCTCTTTGGATTTTCAAAACATGCTTGACCAGAAAGCCTAATCCCTTTTGAAATGACTCTTCCCCAAGAGCAGGGGCTAATGCCTCACTGCAGTGGCATCTGCAAGAGCCACAGTAAAGCACCCCAGGTAGCCTCCCTGGAGCATCACTGAAGATTGAGAACTGTGTCTCCCAGAACTCAAACCAAGTATCTCAGAATGCCAACAAGACCATAAAATGTTTGCCCAGTTTTATACATATTTTAGAACTCATGGGTAATATATCTAAACTCTTCTACTAAAAAGAACCCTGCTAGCAACTACACTTTTGAATAAAGAACTCTCAACCTTGGCAGATTCAGTACGTCTGCTGAGAAGAATTTACCACAACAAAATGATCTAAGCACATTTCATGCAATAGTACTTTAATAATGACATAGTCTCAGGATAGGGAAAAAAAATACTTATCTATGATGTATCAAGTACAATTATAAATATCCTTATAAAATAATCCTACACCATTATTTCTATGCCATTTTCCAGACAGAGCACTATGGTTCAACATACCACATATGCAGGCATCAAAGAAAATATTGTACACTGCTAGGGTTAAAATTTTTTATCAAAAAAGTATCTAAAAACATACATACACACCAGAATGTGCTGAAATGATACAGAAAAAATTATTGTATTTATATGCCCACTACCCCATGACAGAAGCATGTTTCTCCAAACCCAAAAAGGACAACTCTACAAAATCAAGAACTCACAGCCCCCACCTTTTTTAAGAGTGGTATATTAGCCAAAGGGGTGCTATGCAAAATACCAGAAATCTGTTGACTTTTATGAAAGGTTTTTATTGGGGTAGAAGCTTACAGTTACCAGACCATAAAACACAAGTTACTTCCCTCACCAAAGTCTATTGCCATGTGTTGGGGCAAGACGGCTGCCATCTGCCAAGAGTTCAGGCTTCTTGGGTTCCTCTCTTCCCAGGGCTCTGTTTCTCTCCAGGCTCAGCTGTTGTGCTCTCTCCACCAGGCCAGCTGTAGACTTCAGGCAAACAGCTCTATCTCTCTCCCTGGGGCTTCTGCCTTGTCTAAGGAGCAGTCTCTATTCCTCTGTGTTCTTCTGTTCTTCTCCTGTGTGTTCACTTCTCAGGCTCCAGGTCAAAACTCAGCATCAGAACTCCAACTCTCTTCTTTGCCATGTAGTTTTCTCTGTGAGTCCCCACCTACCAAGGGGGTGGGAACTCAATATCTTACTGACATGGCCCAATCAAAGCCCTAATCATAATTTAATCATGCCCAGGTACAGACCAGTTTACAAACATAATCTAATATCTCTTTTTGGAATCATAAATAATGCCAAACTGCCACAAGTGGTGATTATGATGATTCTAGCCCTGTTAGCAGATTGGGGTCAGATCCTAAAATAAGGTTTTATATATGTTGTCATCAAATTATTTAGGGGACCTCTTGTTAGAGTATTTTAATAGCCATGATGATTTAGTCATGCATTTCTTTTGGGTGGGGACTAGAACAAAAACTCACACTATTGTTAGTATGGAAAAACCAAACACAATGGTTAATTAACATATCCGGCATAAAGGAAGCAACATAAGCCAAACATGGAATATGAAAAAACTTGTGATGGTTTGAATTTTGTGAATCTGCAAAAGAAAAGATTATTTTAAATTAATCCATTCCTGTGGGTGTGAGACCCATTTGACTGGATTATGTCAGTGGGATATTATTCATGTTGAGTCTCTGCCTTCTTGCTGGCTCTGATACAAAAGGAAACACAGCGAAACAGACACAGGAAAAGGGAGCTGCCATGTTTGATTCTGCATGTGAGAGAGAATACTGGAGGAAAACAGAAGTCCCCAAGAGGCTCCCAGAACAGAAGCCCAGAAAGAGACCAGCCCTATGCCTGATTGCTCACAGCTGCCGAGAGAGTAGCTTCTGGAGGGGAGGGCAGAGACTTCCACAGAGATCGGCGGCCATCTTGCTTCAAGTGGCAACAATACCAGGATCAACAGTAGCTGACTTTGGTAAGAAAGCATCTCTGTTGATACCTCGATTTGGACATTTCATGGCCTTGGAACTGTAAGCTTTTACCCCAAATATATCCCCATTATAAAAGCCAACCGATTTCTGGTACTTTACATTGACAGCCCTTTGGCAAACTAAAACAAACAGCTAGGTAATATAAATTTTGTGTCTTTTATCTTAACTGTGATGAATTTTTAATGGGACAGACCTATTTGTACTACAATAAGCTTTGATTTAATAAAGCTAAACCACATAGTACAATGACTGTATATCAAATAGATTCTTCACACTACATTTTATTACATTTACCATTATATCATCCATTCGAATTCCTTCAAGTATCACCTCTGTGCTATCTCTCCTCTGTCTCTTCTCTCAGACTTAAAGTTTCTTGTACTGGATTGGAATTCCACATAGATGTTTTTCCAGTATCCACCTATTTACTCCATTGGGATCCTCTTCAACCCTTCCATTTTCACACTCTATATCCAGATATTTGACAAGTACTCTAGCATGTACCTCCAAGTTTCTCACATATTCAACCTTTTCCTTTACATTCCCATTACTCCATTTTCACTCCTTTTTTGTCTTTTTACCTTCTGTTCTTTCATCTCATTAGATGGATATTGGAACCTATAAATCCATCCTCCTTATCTCTTAAATTTTGTATCCTGTTTCCCATATCTTCATCTTTGTGCTGCATTTTAAGAAAATCCCTTAAGTTTATCTTTCAGATCACTAGTTTACTATTAAGCTGTTTGCCAGCTGTTATATAGCCTATTGACTATGTTTTTCACTTAAATAATTTATATTTTTTTAATTTCCAAGATCTCTAAATGGGCTCTTCATAAATGTGTCTTCTTATTTTATAAGCATCTGTTTTTGTTATATAAATATGAAGATAATTATCACCCTGAAGCTATTAAATATTTTCACTGTAAAGTCTTTTTAAAATTATTCTCTATCCTTATTTCCTCAGGAGCAAATTCTTGTTTATGTAATTGTGATCTCTTCATGATGGTGGACTTGCTCAGGTTTTTGTAATTGCCCAATGACTTCCTCTTTTGTGTAAAATAATTTGATCTTGTGCTCTTGTGTACTTCTGCTTAATGCCATCTGCTCTGCATCTGCATTCTTTTAGAAGAGATATATATTTGTTGTTTTTTAATCTTCCCTTTCATATATTTTTATAATATTTGTGTGAGAAGGGAAGATGTTAGAATATGCTTTCTTCATCAGTCTTCAACTAAAGTTCTCTCATCATCTGTCTGGTGGATTTGGGCAGTAGCATCCTAACTCATCTCCTCTGCCTCAGCTCAAGCCACACTGCAACCATGGTTGTCCTTAAAGTTATAGAATGCTATGATAAGCATCTTAGCACAGACTTTAAAGGACAGTGTCTCAATTTTACCTCTCTCCTTTATTCAACCTATTTCCCTACTACATCTCTCCACACACTCTTCATGCTAGTCATTCCAACTACTCAGAGAATGTAGGCAATTTCGTGCTTCCCAGGCTTTGCAGATACTATTCACTTCATTTCCATGTTCCATTTATTTTTTACGATCCAGTTAACATCCTACTCTCTCTTCTATGAAACCTTCTGTGGCAGTTTGAGATTATTTATGAATCCAAAAAGAGAAAGACTATGTTTGTAAACTAATCTATTCCTCTGGGTGCAGTACCTTTTGATTATATTAAATTCAGTTGAAGGACCTTTGATTAGATTACCTGTTAAGATTGATTTAGGGCGTTTTTATTTGACTACGTCAGGTTGAGTCCTTGCCCTCCTGCTGGATCTGATATAAATGGACACTCACACAGACAGACAAACAGGGAGAAAGAGCTCTGTGATTTTTTAACCTGCCATGTAACGGAAAGGAGAAGGCTTGAGCAGCTAGGGCCCCAGGGAGAGATAAGCCATTTGCCTGATAGTTTGCAGCTGACCTTGGAAAGAGATCCACACAGCTGAGACTGATACAGAAGACCCGGAAAGAAACGAGCCCCATGCCAGGAAAGAGAGGATTGCAGGATCACTTGAGCATGAAGCCTCAAGAGGCTGGGCCCACGGAGCTCAGGAGGAAGAGAAAGCCAGGAGGGGAAGGAGAGACCAGGCAGAGATCACCCGCCATCTTGCTTCAACATGTGACAGCTGATTTCGGTGAGAGGACACCTTTTATGGTGCCTTGAGTCGGACTTTTTCCGACCTTGGAATTGTACACTTTTACCCCCCCAAAAAAATCCCCTTTATAAAAGCCAACAGATCTCTGGTAGTTTGCTTAGGTACCCCTTTGGTAACATGCCTTCCATATCTTATGGGCACTTCTTTATCTGGGATTCCATAATACTCACACCCCTATTATTGCACTTCTTTCATTCTACCTTAAGGCATTAGTAACCCAAACTAGGTTACAACATCTTGACTGCAATGTGTGTCATTTCTTTCCATATTTCATGCAGAACCTAGCACAATGCTCAGCATGTAATTGGCACTCAACAACTTGTTTTTAAATGAAAGATGGCCCTTGCTTCAATGCTTAGAAATGCTCTTTGGCAAATATATATTCATAGAGTTAAATTCAAGCAATTAATAAATTAAACTTGAAGGAAGTGTAGACATCCAAACCAAGCTTTAGACTGTATGAAAAAGAAATTTCTCCTTCATGAAATTCTGAACCTGTGCCAGCCCAGAGTACCATGTCTCTTTCTGAGAAGCCCCCAGTGACAGCTCAGTACTCTGGGTTCTAGTGCATCCTAAATGCCTCTTTTATTGCATTTATTTGCCTGAAGTTTAATTGTCTGTGTATCTGTCTGCCCCACTAGAGTACATACCATCTGAGAACAGAAACCAGATACAATGTTTATGAGAGAATAAATAAAAGTATGCTGACTAAATAAATGCTTATATACCACATTTTCCCTCATTTGTCCTCAGAATAGCCCTGAGCTGCAAGAAAAGTTGCTACTATTCTCATTTTCCAAAAGGTAAACAAAATATATGAAAGCTAAATGAACTTATAGTCACAAGGGAAAAGAACTGGGTAGCAAAATCTAGGTCTTCTTAAAATCCATCACCAGCTTTCAAGATGTTCCCAGGTAATATGGATAGTCAGGAATATAGGAATGGAACAACTTGGATTTCTTTACAGAAAGAAAATAGCCCTCACAATAACATAGTAAATAAAACTGACCTATAAACAAGCCAGAGCTGTTTCACCCATTTACTCAAAAGAACTTCCAGAACATAACTAATATTATAAACAGAGTAGTATTCCATGAACTGATCAAGACAGCATAATGATTAGTGAGGTAACAATACCAATTTAACCTATTCCAATGAATTTTAAAACACTATAAACATCACTAGACTTAGTATATATTAATGTCTGCCACATTCAGCATTTTTAATTACACACAAGTACTTCTACTACAGACAAGATGTTTCTACTAAAACTACACACAGTTACATAAATTATAAGCTCTTATTTTTGCTATTATTACTAACTGTATTAGCTAGTTTCTAAGTGATTACTACATGCCAGGCATGTGGCTAAGAACTACATAAACGGTCTTATTTAATCCTCATAAAACAATCATGAAGTAGGTACTATCATTACCACATTTTAAAGGTGAGAGAGCTGAGGCACAAAGAGATGTAGTAATAAGTCCAAGATCATACAGCTAAGCAGAGATGAAGCTGGGACTTGTACCCAGTCTTTCCCAGTGCCACAGTCATGGCTCTACCCACTATGGGCATTGCCTCTCATTAGTGTCCACTGGAAAGAAATATTTGGTTCAGATGCTCTCATATTTTTTAAATTATTACCAGATTTCACCATATGAAATTGTTGTTTTTGTGTATCAAAAAAGGTCAAATGGTTTGACCTAATAAAATGAACTTTAGATACAAATATCTGCAGCTTCCTAATCCTTGCTGATATATTATTTTTTGTACTCTACATGTATTTAACGACTCCTGATATTATGATTACAAATTAAATTATAACCAAAAAGACATAAACACCAGTCAGTCCTATAAGTAATTCTCCAATCCTGATCTCAAATGATCTGAGTATTGATTATGTGAGAAACACATTCAACCATATGTGGCCAGGAATTCTCTCCCTTAGAAAACAGTACCCAGAATTAGCACATGCTAGAGCAATGGACAATGGTTTCTTCCTGCGAACCAGCAATGATTTATTAATACAAGCCTCCGTTTCCTCTAAAACTAAAACAAAAAAGCTTAATGATTCTAAGAAAAGATTAAAATAAAATGAGTGTTAGTTCTACTCCCTCTGACAAGGGAGTTTGAAAACCAGGGTACACTTGGAATCCATTCTTCCTTTTTTTTTCACCTTCAAATGTACCAAAATTTTTCACTGATCCCTCCGTCTTTCCTCCCTGTCTTTGGATAAAGTAGCCTGCTCTTTCAGGACCTAATTCATGCTCTTTATCCCAGCCTCTGTCACACCCTCTGGAAACTTCATCCATAATTTTCCCCCTGTTTGTATCCTTAATTTCTCCCTCCCTCCTGGATTTATCTCCCAGCAAGTAGGCTCAGGTTTAAAGGATACATACGTGCAACCCCTTCCCTCAAAATTCTCACTCCCTGCCAAAAGGATTAACAATTATATTTGCTGCCTATACTTCCTCACCTCCCACTCACTTGCTGGTCTCCAGTTCTCATCCTTCTTAATCTCTTTGTAGGTTTAGTTTATGTGGCTCTTCCTTCCTCAAATTACTCTCTGGGACTCATCAATACTAAACTTTCCTGGTCTCTTTCCACTTCTATGAATATTCCTCTCTGATGAAGTTTTTTTCCTCAGGCTATTCACAGGTTTTTCCTTTGCTCTTCTTTCCTACCTCACCCTTCCCCCATTTTTCTTCTTTCTCTAATCTCCCTCTTCCCCCCATATTCCCTGGTATTCTCCACTTCAAAATACTGTACTCAAAGCCAAACACACTACATTTTCTCTCCTCAAAGCCACTTCTGCTTGTTGCCCCCACCCCCCAACTAAGTTGCTTAGTTTACAATTGGAAGATTGATTGTTATTCCATCATCCAATCAAACTCCCAAGTGGAAACCACCCAGTCATTTTGAAATCCTTCTCCCAACCTTCCTTTACAGCCTTATCTCTTACCACTCCTCCTTTGTAGACAAGCAATAATCTAATCACATCAGAGTTCTGATCCTGGAAGGGCCATAGCTTTTATATCTTGCACACTTTGCACACTTGCACACCTCAACTAAACCTTCAGATTGCTGCTGAAATACCATACATTTTGTGAAGTTTTCACTAATCTTCCTAAGCATATTCATTTCCTCTTCTGTGTTCTCAGAACTGTTTATACTAGTTATACAGCTTTTATCATGTTGGTGCCATGCTACCTTTTTTATAGTCCAGTCCTTGTTCATTCCTATTTCTACCTTCATTGTCCTTGAAGGAAGGGGCCGTGACCCAGGGAGTATTTGGCACATGCCTGGCTCATATTAGGTCTTCAAAGATGCTTGTTTCTTTGAGCTGATCCATCGATCTGCTAAGGTTTATATATAATCTTGATCAGATGGACAAGGGTTAATAATAAGAGATTTTTAAT
>PVKH010039499.1:0-11180 GCA_004027955.1 Chaetophractus vellerosus | reverse complement strand
CTCCTTGGTTCTGTACCCCAGGGCTCAGTGCCAGCCTTAGCAGGAGCAGTTCAACTGCAGTTGTGTGGTTCTTAGAAGCTGGGTTGGAAGGAGTTAAAGTATCTAAGTGGAGATGGCTTGTGGGGTGTCTGTATGTGTAAGTTGGCATTTAAGTAACCGGAACTGATGCTCCTGGCTGGGGAAACCTGAATAAATTTTTAATCAGATGGGGAATAAAGAAATAGATGCCCTAGACTCTAGGGGCAGAAGAGGAAATTTAAGCCCCTCAAGCCCTTGTGAAAGCAAGAGAGGATGTAATCCAAAGCCCAGGAGGAGGGAGCAGCTTCTGGGAGGAGGAGGAACAATGGTAAGAGGAGGCAGGAAAGGTGAGGAAGGTGAAGGTTTTGGGAGCTTTGTGGAGAGATTCACTCTGCCTGTAGAGAAAGAATGCTCACTCTTGTTTATCTTGGTTTGTCTCTGATTTCTTAATCCAGGACAATCAACATTCCCAAATTAAAAAAGAAAACACTTATATGTTACTTTCATAACCAATAAGCCAAAACTTATGAATTTAACAAATGTTATTTGCTCAAAAATTTAAATGACATTGGCTATATTTGGTGAACCTTCCAAAATGTAGCTAACAAATCTAATGTATTGGTTTCTCTAAATGCCAAAAACTTTCCAAAGTAGCTAGAACATCTTCAAAATATATTTGCTAACTTTTCAGAGTCTACTCAAGTGCCAGGTCCTGTTCTGCTTAGATATTTGACCTTATTGAATTTTCAAAGCAACCCCAAGAAATAGGTTCTCTGATTATTCCCTTGAACTCGAATACAAAGAAGCTAAGTGACTTGCCCATGGCTACGCAGCCAGTGAGTGAGTGGAATCTGGGCTCTTATGCTCTCTTGTCTCTTTCTTATTATAGTGAATAAAAAACTAACTATTGAACTTTAATTAAAACAATGAGAAAAATGCTAATACCATGACTTTACTTTGTTTCTTCATTATCTCTTTAGTTATTTGAATACCTGAATGGGTTGCAATTTGTTATACATATTTCCAGAGTTGAAATAGTATTACCAGGAAATATTTTCATACTCTTTTTGGGTTGCAGTAATTTTTTAAGACCCCTAAAGAATAAAACCATCCCAGACCAGCCACATTGGTGGCTGATGGATTCTGGAGGGAAACTGCACCTGATTTCTCAGTCCAGGTCTGTGAAAATTGAGCTGGTCATCTTTAGATCAACTGGCTGTTTGCAGTCTAAGAACCCATGTGTTATGTCCTTCTCTACATTCACATAGATTTTACTTAATTTTTTAAAAATAGATAATATATGCACGTTGTAGAAAATTCAGAAAGCATACTCGTATCTTTTATAGTCAGATATGTGTATTTTAACATGTGGCAGGATATTTCATACATTATCTAACTTTTTTTGCATTTTTAATTTTGATATAATTTTAGATTACCAAGGAATTGCAAAAATAGAACAGAGTTCCAGCCTACCCTTCACCGAGTTTTCACTTCTGTTAACATCTTATATAACCACAGAACATTTTTCAAAAGTAAGAAAATTATTTGGATTTCAGCAGTTTTTCCACTAATGCAGTTTTTCTGTTCCAGGATCCAATTTGCAATCCCACATATTTAGTTGTCATGTCTATTTAGTCTCCTCCCATCTCTGACAGTTCCTCAGTCTTTCCATGTCTTGACCTTGACGTTTTTGAAGGACACTATTCAGTTATTTTGTAGTGTCCCTCAGTTTGGGCTTGTGAAGTGTTTTGTCATGAGTAGATGAGGCTGCATTATTGGGAAGGATGCCACAGAGGTGACGTGAGCATGTGCCCTGTGCATCATCTCAGGGGTGCATGATGTCATTATGTGCTGCTGGGGATTCTAACCTTGATCCCTTGGCTAAGGTGTCCCTTGCCTGGGCTCCCCACTGTGGACATACTACTTTCCATTAAGAATTAGTTAAATATTTTGGGAGAGAGAACACTAAGACCATGCAGATATCTTGTTTTAGCTTAAACCTTCACCTACTAATTTTATAATCTATTGGGGAATCTTACCTGCAGAAATGATAACTATGGTACTGTAGTGGTGGTTTTCTATTTCTCTCATTCCTTCTGTATGGAATACTTCTGTGTGGATATGAATTTATTTATTCAGGTATTTATTCCAGTGTAGACTCGTGGATATATATATATATAAATTTAGGTGGGTATTATCTAATACCATCATTTATTTTTGTTGCTCAAGTTGTCCCAACTTTGGCCACTTTCTTTCAGATTGGGAGCTCTTTCAGGTCAGCTGTTGTTTGTTTCTAATATGTTCCCTTTTTTTTTTTAACACTTATCTTTCGGCACCACAAGATATCAAAATATCCAAAAAAGATATTGTATGTCTGTTTATGCAGATTTTATATGTGTATGTATGTATTTGTTTAATATGTGTACATATTTTATACATTGTTTTGTAATCCCAATTGATGGGCACATAGGTGATTTCTAATCTTTTACTGTTAAAACAATGCATGTGAAAGGAAATTTGATGAATTCCAACAAATGGGTTGTTGTTATACTTGGTCATACTTGGAAATGATGTATTTTTAAAAACTTTTATTGTGAAATATACACAAGTTGGAAATTGCACAAAATGTGAATCTACAGCTCAATGAATTATCACACTGCAACCCACCCATGTAACAACTATCTAGGTTTCAGAAGTAGACCATTATTAACAAACACTCCAGAAGTCTTTATCTTTTCCCAGTCATTTCCTCTCTTTCCTTCACAAAAGTTCTTTTATGGTACTCACTTCCTTGTTTTTCTATCTTACACTCCTAAACAGAATAATTATGTTTTTCCTATTCATGATCTTTCTAAGTAAAATAATACATTGTATGAGTTCATGCCTAGTTTATTCATTCCGTATGGTTTTTGAGATTTACCCACTTTGTTGCCGTAGCTATATTTCATTCCTTTTCCTTATATGGTATTTCATGGTAAGTATACCACAATTCATCCATTTTAATAGTGATGGGCTTTTGGCTAATACAACTAACATCACATGAACATTCTTGTACATGTCTACTAGTGTACATGCACATGCATATCTCTTAGGAGCTAGGGGTATGCATTTACGAGTAGTAAGGTATGTACCTATTTAGAGGTATAACCCTAGGAGTAGAATAAATATTTTTATTTATATATATATTTATAGCAGTTGTATTGAGCTGTATTCACATACCATACAACCCATCCAAAGTGTATAATCAGTGGCTTTTAGTATAATCACAGTGCTGTGCATTCATCACCACAAAAAAATTTTAGGACAATTTAATTACTCCAAAAAGAAAAACTCCACACCTGTTAGCAGTCACGTCTCAATCCCTCTATCCTTCCCCAGCCCTACATAACCACTAACCTAATTCCATTTTTATATATTAATTTAAATTTGCATTTTATATAAATGGAATCATACAATATGTAATACTTTGTGTCTGGTTTCTTTCACTTAGCATAATGTGGTTGTTGGTTTGCCTGATGAGGGGACGGGAGAAGGGCCAGCCAAGCTATCATGAATTCCTACTGCTTTTAAATTATCTTTTTCTTGATTTGGCACTTGCCCTGTTACTGCAATTCTTCAACCATTTTCTGGAGTTTTAGAAAGATGTTTCTATACAGTTCTTGCTGGTTGTTCAAAGTTTCTGTTGGGGGACAGAGCCCTGAAGCTTCTCATTCTGCCATCTGGATTAAAGCTGATACTCGTCCCTGTTTGGCTATTAATTAGCCTTGTGATGAATCCATAGAAAAAAATAGTGAGAAACAATGTGCTATATGTTACAATCAAGGACTGTCTTCAGGTATTGGGTGCAACACTTGTTATGGAAAGCAAAATAAACTTTGAAGCAAGGGAGAGAATGAGGAATATGTCCTAGGGAAAATTTGAAGATTTGCTCATGAACCTAAAAGCCTGATTTTCTTACATAAAAGATTCCACTGAACATTGTGAAATGTCCTACCTGAATTTCACTTATAACGATGAAATAGCAAACATTTAATAAGTATTTACTACATGCAAGTTTTACTTCTAAGCTCTTTACTTTCATTAACTCAACCCTTACCTTATTAGATAATAAATAACATTGCATGAATATAGGTGTCATTTATTGAGGGAGAGGTAACACAGAGCTTTCCTAAAAATTCTGGAGTTGACTTAAAAAGTCCCCCTGTAGTTGGATATGACCCTGGAGAAGGCATCTTTGTTCTCAGTGTGCAGCCAAGAAGGGTAAACCTTACTTTGGAGACCTCAATCTTCTGGAAGAGATAGGACCTTAAACAATTGCTACTGGGGAAAATAAGAGAAGATGAATGGGCCTCCAGCTGAGATAACCATCAGTTTATTAAAGAGGGAGATGGAGCAGACAATGGCTGCCAATGCCCAGAAAAATAAATTCTTGATTGATGGGTTTCCAAGAAATCAAGACAACCTTCAAGGTTGGAACAAGACCATGGATGGGAAGTCAGATGTAACTTTTGTTCTGTATTTTTTTTTTTATTGTAATAATGAGATGGGTATTGAACAATGTCTTGAGAGGGGAAAGAGAAGTGGTAGGACTGATGACAATAGAGAAAGCTTGGAAAAGAGAATTCAGACCTATCTTCACTCAACAAAGCCAGTTATTGACATATAAGGAAATTGGGAAAGTCAAGAAAATAGATGCTTCTAAATCTGTTGATGAAGTTTTTAATGAAATTGTGAAGACTTTCTAACAAAGAAGGCTAACTCTAAGAACTTGAAATCATGCTTAAAGATTGCTTTGATAGCTGCTATCACGATCCCTTTTTAGGGCAATTTTAATCTTTTCATAATTTCATTTCAGTGTCTGGAAAGTATGTAGTAAGACAAAGTAAACTCCTTAACTCTTTTTGCCACAGGAGTAGACAATGAGTTCGGGTTCAATTTCACCTTAGTTATGGTGCTCACAAAAGAAAGAATTAGCTAGCTCTTTGTTTTTATTCAAAAAGAATATCCCTTTTATAAGCTCTTCCTTCTGTGAGCAAAATTTGTTACTGTGTGCATATATCCCTTTAATTCCAACATGTTAGGATTAGGAATCCCCAATTTCTCCTTTTCTTGCAGCTTTTAAATTTCCAACCTGCAAAGTGAATTTCAAAGGAACTTTTTGTGTAGTCAGTTCTTGCAAAATGTGTTTGGTAAACAAACTCTAAAAGTGGATTCCTAGAAGCATTTTAGTATGTATCAAATAATTGTTTCCTATAGAAAGGTAAGAGAATGTGGGCTTTGTTTTACTACAACTTGTATAAAGTGATGTGACAGAGTGTATTTTTTGCTTCCAGGGTTTGGGTTGGGAACACGGGGGCTCAGAGCCTGGCAGAATGTAAGCTTTATTCTGACTTAAATCTGAGGGTAGGAAAAGGATCACATCTAATGGTATGTTTCTTATGCTCTGTTATATAATGTTATTAATGATTAAACTGGTCTTAAAATTCCTTGCACTAGAACTTTGAAATGCTAGTGCTAGATTTCTGGTAAAATGATTCCGTTAGCATTTTAGTAACACTTCAAAGTTGTTTGTTTTGGGTTTTTTTCCCAAAATAAATGTAGGTTTAATATAAAGTAGACAAGAAAATACTAATGGTTAAATTTCTCATTTGTGTTTTATTTTCTTGAATACTTGTTTTCATGGTTATTTGTTTAAGAAGATTTAAAAACCATTGCACTTTGGTCAGAAAAATAATAAATCTATCTTATAAATGTTTGATTCTCTTCCTGACTACTTTTATTCAGTGAAATATATTTTTTGCATCATGTTGAAGCATCAAAAGATACAGCAAAAAAAAAACAACTATAACATTTAATGGAATTTTCTCTTAAATACATTCTTCCTTAAAACATTTTTCTTTTTCTTCCTTACTTCCAATGCAAAGTGGTATCCAATGTTCTTATTATGAAATTTCTCAAAATGTATCTCATTCACTGCATTTATACTGTGTGGTATACAGGGTTAAATAGGACAAGGAATTTTGTCTTTGTATAATAGATTTTATATTTAAGACATTGGGAGCAGATATAGCTCAGTGGTTGAGCAACTGCTTCCCACATATGAGGTCCAGCCAATATAGAGGGACTTTTTTGATGGTTTAATCAAACAGCTATAATGTGAATCTAAATGCTAAACATATGTAAAGGAATCTGTCATATGGGGATGTGAATTTTTATGTTGATATTGTTTTTTGACAAGGCAAATAACAAGAGTTTATTAAGAAACAAGAAAAAGGAAAAGGACACACCCAAGACATGGGTGCAGCCATGCTACAGGGTAATACGCGCCTGTATTGACACTGTGAAAGCAACCTTAAGGTTTTATGAAGACTGCTGAGATTAGGTGCTTTGCTTCCTTTCATAAGATATCTTTCTGTGGCATTTAGGAATAGAAACCAATAAACAGTAATTTCTAAATTAGGAGGCTTTGCTTTTTGTTTGCTTTTAAGTAGAAAAACATGTTGGCAATGCTGAATTTTGGAGTTGAGATACATCTGACTTCATTAGTTTGGTCATTCCATTTGTTAAAGATAAAGTCACCAAGAAGTTTTTTACTTTCTTGAAAGACTCCCATTGGAGTCTTTTTTTAAAAAATTAAGTAATATTTCCATTCAGTGATGTTAAATATATATAAATTATTTAGCAGATAATCCCAAAAAAATTTGTGCTGTGGCCCTTTAAAAAAAAAATAGATGAGCCTCTAATGAGGCATCTGCCTGGTGTGGAGGTGGGGTGTTTGAAGGGGGATTGGAAGTCCACAAAGCAGCACTTGGTCAAAGCCAGGCAAAACAGGCTGGTTTGGGGGAGCCACGTGCAGGGGTTATGTTGTTCCTAGAGCTGGTTAAATCAATATCTTTCCAGGCACCTTACCTTCTTGCTTTCACACTTACCTCCTGGTCTAGAGGCCAACAGTGTGATGCCCTCAAAACTAAAAGAGATGAAAGCCTTCTGAGAGTGAACCCCTGAAAAATCAGACTCTTGTTCAGTTTGTAAATCAGAAGGTTTCTGAATCCCAGGTTGACAAATATGTATCAAGGACTTCTTCCCTCAGTATCCTAAAGGAAAAGATCCTAAAGGTGAAGAACTGGTTTAGGGGCAAAGGTGTTCATCTCTGTTCTATTTATAAAATGAAATTCGAAATCAGCTAACACCCACTGGATTGAACTTAAACCATTGTTTCAGTTTTCTGGCTGCTAAAATAAATGTCATGCAATGAGTTGGCTTAAACAATAGGAATTTATTGGCTCACAGTTTTGAGGCAAGGAGAAGTCCAAAAATCAAGGCAATGTTTTCTCGCAGAAGACTGGCGTTCTGGGGCTGGCTGCTGGCAATCCTTTGTATGGAGTGACACACAGTGTAGTAACTCAAGGCACAATAGAAACTTTCAGCAAATGACTGCTTTGTTACACAAAGAGTTCAAAAGAGCAGGGAAAGAAATGGCTCCACAATGGCCAGTCTCCCAGGGTCACCAAAACTGCTCAGGTTGGGTCAATAGATGGCAGCTCCAGGTGCCCCACTTTGCGTTGCAGAAGAAAGACATATTTATACTCCTTCAATGTGTTCCCCCCCCCCTGCGGGGAGGGGACCCTGCCACTGAGAATTCCTGCTTTGATTAGCATTTGGGGCTTCTTGCCCTGGTTTTCAAATTTAGAGTCTGTATTGGGCCTCTTTTTTAGACCTATCATCTCCCCCAAGTTGTGGAATGGAAACAGCACAAGAGGAGGGGGCAGGTAAGCGAGGACTGGTAGGTGGCCACTTAGCATGGGTCCATGATTTCCCCAGCAGTCCACCCCTCAGCCTCTTAACCAGGCCTAGCCTACTCTTCCATATATTCTTCCACAACATAAGCCCACCTTCCACCTTGGACATGAAGGCAGAAAAAGTTGGGGCCTGCTAGCCTGTAGCTCTCAGCGATGTTGGCAATTTGGGAACACCAGCAGCTATAGCACTTTAGAAGGGCTTCACCTGAGCATAGCATTACTCTAACCAGGGTGGTCAAGCCTATCTGAAGTAATTGCATCCATACTTTCCTGCCCCACCACTCCCCAAGAGACAGTTGAAGAGTCCCACATAGAATCTGTACACAGCAGCCAGGGGGCTTGCAGTTGGATTTTAGTCACCTCCTATTCCACCTCCCCTGTATTAACCCCATGTATAGCAGAAGGCGTTAGCAATAGCACATCTGCCTCCTTGTTGGGCTAGGAGGAAGTCTAAGTGAATGTGATTACCAGACGCTACTTTGGCTAGAGAGTCTAATGATTTTTGCTGAGCCTGAAAGGCTCATGCTGTAAACTCAGCAATGTCAGCCCAGGTGGCTGGCAGATCACATACCATGTGTTCATTGGTGAATAAATTGGAAAGATGACTAAACCATTTGCGTTTCATTACATCAAGAGCTGTTGCAAAGATGTGGAGAAGAGTTATGTTTACCACAGGGCATAAATGAAGGACTCCTTGGTGTTAGTTTAAATGGAAGGCAAGGAAGATCAGCCCCTTGAGTGTCAATCTAGACTTGGCAAAGAGGAGAGAGAGAATGAGGGATCAGCTGGCAAACCAGCCATCAGTTAGGTTCCCTGCCACCACAGTGGCCCAGGTCAGCTAGACGAAAGTGTCTTCCTTCTGTCTTGCCACTGGGTCACATCTGTAGGAAACAGGAGAAGGGCGGTGTAACTAGCCCTGACAGGATGGTCATGCAACCACTTCTCATGCAAGATACTTCACTCAGCCTATTTGCAGTAACTTATTTTTCCACCTAGTTTGTCTGCCCCTTTCCCTGAGCTCAAATTTCACCCATTTCCCTTTGACCTGAGTGCCTTATCCATATCTTCTATCCCACTTCCACCCCTTCCTGATAGATGGGAGTTGTCAGGACTCCTTGAAGGGATCCCATGACCACTCCCAAGTGGACTAGGGGACCAACCAGCGATAGGTGACACCCACTAACTTCCAGTATGTGAGTAGCAGGTCTTGTGTCATCCTATGTGAGTTAAGCACTTCTAGACCTGCTTCTGCTATCCCACCCCTCCACCGGATGGCCCTAACTTCCCACCATCATGGGAAACATGCCAAAAGTGTAATGGGGTAAAAAGTGGGATGATTCCCTGACAGTGGCTGGAAAGGAGAGTCTAAAGTGGTGTGTCCTTCACCCCCTTTCAGGGTCAATCCTCATCCTGATGGGTCTAAGAGTAGACATGCAGCAAAGCCTGGGATCCTCCCCCCCTCGCAGCTCCCACCCCACCCCAGACTAGGAAGTGGGATAAGGCCATTGTTTCTCTACCAGGGAACTGCTGAGTTCAGCTTCCAGAGAGCCCAAGCAAGGCAGACAGTCCATCCAGTAAGAGTTGTCAGGGTGTAGATGTCAAAGCTCCTTTTTCAGACTGCCATTAAAATTCTACACAATGCCGGCTGCCTGTGGGTGGTGATGACGTGGAAGGTCCATTTAATTCTGTGAGTCTGGGCCCATCACTGAGTGGACTGTACAGTAAAGAGGGGTCCTTGGTCAGAGGAGATATCTGGGAACCTGAAGAGGTGGCAAATCTACTTTTCCAAAGTATCCCGTGTATGTACTATGTCTGCACAGCATACTAGAAAGGCAAGGCCATAGTCTGAATAGGCGTCAGCTGCAACCAAGGCATAGGACATACCTTGGAATGGTGGGAGAGGGCCAGTGTAGTCCACTTACCATGAGCAGCCCAGTGCAGCCCCTCTGAGAATAGCTCCATTTAATGCCCTTTTTGGGGTTCTGGCTTATAATTGACCTTTCTCACATTGGTAAATGGCAGATTGGGCCTCTTTTAATGAAAGAAGTACTCCATGTTCCTGGGCCAAAAATTTCATGGTGTCAGAATTCCCATGTCCAGTTCTGTGGTACATCCACCCAGGGGTGGACACATCCATGGAAAATTCAGTTATTTCACAGATGTTACCAGGGATAAGTTCTTTGTCCTCATCCTCCCTCAGGCAGGTCTCATCCTCTGCCTCTCTCCCAGGAAGATCTCCAGCCTCATCAGGTGCAGAAACCAATTCAGCCCATCCTTTATCAGCTAGGTTATTGCATTGATGTTCATCATGATGTAGGCCCTGGCCATATGCATCAACATGGGTAACATAGATGGTGACTTTCCAAGCTGCCAATTGTTTCCAAAGGTCTCTTCCCCACACTGGGAAATCTTGAATTCTCCAATTGTGCTCCCTCCATGAACCTGACCAGACTGCTAAGCCACTGGTGACAGCCCATGAATCAGTAAACAGGTACACAGGAGTGCCTGGGTCCAAGTGTTCCACGGCCAAGAGGACTGCCCCCAGTTCAGCCCTTCGGGCACTTTTTCCAGTGTCGGAAGTAGTGTATAGTCTGCCCAGGGTGAGGGGAAAAGCTGCTGCTGCTGAATGGATGCCGGGTGGCCTCACCTTGGACAATCCATCAGTGAACCAGCACTGAGCATCTGGTAAGGCATCCTTGAGTTAGGATCCCCAAGATGCCAATGCAGGGAGGGAATGGACCTCATCTGGTGTGACAACAAGGTCATTGTTGAGGGAGACCTCTGCTACCTACTCATGTAAGTGTGTCACTCCCTGGGGGCCTGGGCAGGCACAATCCTGAATATACCACTTCTATTTGATGATGCTTTGTTGTTGGGCACTGCCTGGGTGAGTGTTCTGATTACCCAGGACCCAGGACATGATGGGGATTTCCAGCCTCAAGAGGACATGAGTTTTCAGTGATCCTTTTGGTTTCCACCAAGTTCTTCAGAAGTTCTCTCTTGTAGGGGGAGTAGCACTGGGCTGCATCTGGAAATTTCTTGGTCCAGAAGACAGAGGGTCTGCAAATTCATGTTGCTTCCCCCTTCACCCCTGCCAGGACAGGTGGTTGGGTCTGAGTGACAGAAACCTATAACTCAAATAGAGATCCAGGCTCTAAAGTTGCACTTCTGCAGGTCAACTGAAATGGCCCCTTTTACCTCATTCAGGGACTACTGCTCCTCTTAATGGAAAGTACCTGCTTTCCGTATCATCTGATATAGGGGTACCAGGAGGATACCAAGGTGAGATGTCCCGTCCAGCGGGACAGTCAACAGGGGCCTCCAAACCTGTGGGAAAAAGAATGGTATGGGACAAGGAGACAC
>PVKH010039498.1:0-11181 GCA_004027955.1 Chaetophractus vellerosus | reverse complement strand
ATATGTAATAAATAAAAAATAAATCTTTAAAAAAAAAAAAACAAAAACTCAACCAGGTTAAAATACACAGCTCGACAAAAAAATAAACAGAAACAAAAAGAAAAAAAAATACATAGCTTGAATAGTCTTATAAACATTACAGAAATTGAATTTCCATTTAAAAAGTTCCAGAAAACAAAGAAAACTCCAGGACAAGATGGTTTGGCTGGTGATTTCTACCCAACATTTTAAAAAGAATTAACACTAATTTTTCACATCTCTTCTGGAAATGGAGGAGGAGGGAACCCTTCCCAAATAATTTTATGAAGCCACTCTTACTATAATAACAAAAACAGATGAAGACCATACAAAAAAGCAATAAAAGATATCTATAGACTAATATCCCACATGATTATAGATGTAAAAATTCTTAAGAAAGTATCTTAAGAAAAATTCTTAAGAAAGTAGAGTTCAGCAACATATAAGAGAGTTCTTCACCATGGATAAGCGGGATTTATTGCAGGGATGCAAGCCTGCTTCAATATTTGAAAAATCAATCAATGTGATCCACCATTTTAATAGGCTAAGCAAGAAAAATCATAAGATCCTATCAATTGCTGCAAAAAAAAACCCACACTTGACACAATTCAACACCCATTTGTTGTAAAAACTCTTCAGCAAACACGTGATAGAAGGCAACTACCTCAATTTGATAAAGAACATCCGTAAAAAACCTGCAGCTAATATCATATTTTTTGGCAAATCTATTTATTTCTTCTGCAGTTATACACACACACACACACACACACACACACACACATACATTTGTTACAAGAGTTGTGAGCTTACAAAACAATCATGCATAACATACAGGGCTCCCATACATCATCCCAACACCAACAACTTGCATTGCCGTGTAATGTTTGTTACAAATGTGGATTGGCGGAAAAATACACCAAATGTATTTTTTAAATTAAATTATATAAATCAAATTTTAGCATAAAATAATATAAAATTCAAAGTTTAATCCCAATAATAAAGAAATCCATACCACATTCCAAAGCAATTAGGATTTAATAATTTGTAATAAAAAGAGTTCAAATCTTTTTTTTATGAGGCCACATTTTGAGAGATTAGCATTGTGCTTGGCACACTGTAAGAACACAATCAGTGCAAGTCATAATTATTTGTTGGTGCTACTGCATCATAAAATTAATGTCATATTTAATGGTGAGAGGCTAGAAGCTTTCCCCCTAACAGCAAGAACAAGGCAAATATATCCTCTCTTACCACTCCTATTCACTATGATACTGGAGTTCTAGCTAGTATAAAAAGACAAGTAAAAGAAATAAAAATTATACATATTAGAAAGAAAAAAATAAAACTCTCTTTATTCACAGATGACATGGTTGTCTATGTAGAAAACCCCAAACAATCACCCAAAACAAAAATAAAACAAAACAAATCCTAGAAAAAATAAACAAATATAGTAAGATAACAGGGTACAAAGTTGATAAGCAAAATTCAATTGCTTTCCTATATACTAGCAGTGAGCAATTGAAATTGGAAACAAAAAATACCATTTACAATAGCATTAGAAAAAATTTGATACTTAGGTATAAATCTAACAAAATATGTACAGGATCTTTATGCAGAAAACTACCAAACACTAGTGAAAGAAATCAAAGACAAGTTTGGAAGACTCAATATTAAAGATGTCAATTGTTCCCAACCTGATTTATAGGTTCAATGCAATCTTAATTAAAATTCCAGAAAACTATTTTATAGATATCATGAAACTGATTCTAAAGTTTGTATGGAAAGGCAAAAAATCCAAAATGGCCATCATAATACTGAAGAAGAATAAAGTTGGATGATTCAAACTACCTGGTTTAATTTTGTCTTCAAAGAAGGTTACAGAAAAGTCATGTACCAAATACATGGGACTCCCATATACCTAACAACCTCCCCTTTCTCCACCTTGCCCTATTAATAACATTGTATATGTGGAGTATGTTTGTTGCAACTGATGTACAAAGATTGACATACCTACTAATCATGGTCAATAGTTTACATTATGGTTTATATTCTGGGCCATGCACTTTTATAAATTTTGATGAAATTTAACATGGCCTGTATCCATCATAGCAAGATCATGTAGAACACTTCCATTGCCCCCAAAATGCCCCCTGTTCCCTCTATTCCACTCTTCCTTCTCCCTCCCCTCGGGACCCACAACAACCAGCAGGCTTCACTCCTTGAAGAACAAGATTCATAGTTACTTGCAAGAACACTGAAGACTTGACACACTGGTCTGCCCTCCCCTATTAGTCACCACCATATTCTTGAGAGATTCCTGCCTCCCCAGGATGGGAGTCCACCACCTTCCCACACATTATGTGAGTCTCTCCCCACTGATTTAACACACTATGAGAAGATGAACACTCAGACACTGGGGGAATAAATGGAAGAAAATGTCACTGTACATACAGGACAACAGATCTTACAGTGATGAAAGGCAAAATATCAAAAACAATTTTTAAAATATTTTTTCATTATTTTTTATCACTTTGTTGCATCATTTTGCTGTGCCAGCTCACTGTGCCGCACAGACCTTGAGCTCACTGCACCATGTGGGAACGCCTTCACCAGGAGGCCCTGGGGATTGAACCTGGGACCTCCCATATGGTAAACGGGAGCCCATCCAATTGAGCCACAGCCACTTCCCTTGAAGAGGTTGTTTTTTTATCACAGAAGGGTTACAACTGTGGCAGGGGGGATCATTGGTGTGTGGTGTCAGTGATGGAGGATACATAGGAGGAAGCTCACCTAGACACACATAGAAGGCATAAAAATGTGTTCAAATGTTCATGGAGTATTGTCATGGTGGGTAGAGATTCACACAATAACCAATAGAGTATTGAATTCCCATCCTGGGGAGCTCTGCCACATTCTTGCTATTGCAAGAATCCTGAGTACAGTGGCAATGACTAGTGAATGAGGATGGTCCGTTGATGGGCCTGGTTATTGATGACTGTGCTTATGAAACTTTACTCTTGAAATTGCAACTTAGACTAATATTACAGTGTGCCTAAGACTTACCTCCTGAGAGCCTCCTTGTTGCTCAAATGTGGCCTCTCTCTAACCCGGTCTCAGCATATAAATACATTACCTTCCCCCCAGTGTGTGACATGGTCCCAGGGATGAACCTCCCTGGCACCGAGGGATTACTATAAAGAACCAACTAGGAATGCAACTGGAAAAAGACCTTGACCAAAAGAGGGAAAAGGTAAAGACAAATGAGATTATATTGCTAAGAGATTTCAAAGTGAGTCAGGAGGTCATCTCAGAGGCTACACTCATACATGTCTCAGCAGGATCTCATAGACTGCCAAAGTAGACACTACCCCAAATAGCAGGGCTCCCGAGGGCTCTGGAGACATCCAGACACTATAATCGGGCAGATAGCTCAGGACTTAGGTGTTTTGCCAGTGGGCCTTTGGAATTTATGCTTTCCAGTGTGACAGTTGGACTGAATTGTGGTATCCCTACACATGGCTCTTCTGTCCTTCTATCCAAACCTATAATTAGTACTAGAGTTGGTAGCTATACATCCAAGAGACTTAAATCTTTGGGCTGCCCATGTGCCAGCTGGGCCCTGAATCTCAATGGAGTTGTAGTGCCTACTCTCCAGTTCATTGGTCTCAACCAGGACAACTAACAAGGACGTGATGATGGACAACCACCATTCCAAGGAACCAAGAGAGTCTACAACTGCAAGCAAGATAGTCCCATCCATTGGCCCTATGGGGTCGAAGCTCCCTCTCAATTAAAGGTGGAGGAGACATCACCATTCCAGAATCCTCAGAATTGGGGAATAAACTATGGACTAAAGTAGACTTACTAATACTCTACTATAGACTCATTGTGATCCTAGCAATGGAAGAAATTATATCATTGATGTGGAGACTGTGGCCACTGGAGGTTCTGAGGGCAGGGAGAGGGAAAAACAGGTGTAACACAGGGGCATTTTCAAGACTTGGGAATTGTCCTGAATGGCATTGCAATGACAGATACATGCCATTATATATCTTGCCATAACCTACAGAATTGGGTGGAGAGAATGTAAACTACAATGTAAAGTGTGATTCATGCTCAGTGGCAATGCTCCAAAATGTGTTCATCAATTGCAATGAATGTATCACACTAATGAGGGTTGTTGTTACTGTGGGAAAGTGTGGGAGATGTGGGGAGTGGGACATGTGGGAATCCCCTGTATTTTTATGTAACATGTATGTGATCTAAGTATCTTTATAAAAATTAAAATTAAAAAAATTATCTGATTTCAAGATTTATAGACTAAGTCATAAAGACAGCAAAGTATTGTTTAGTAAAAAAAACCAAAAAAGCACCTAAGTCAAAGGAACAGAAATGAGAGTTCAGAGATTGACCCACTGAAATATACACAAATGAATTTGACAAAAGTACAAAGGCAATTCAATGGAGAAAAGGTATTTGTTTCATCAAATGGTGCTGGAACAATTAAATGTCCATGTGCAAAAAAATGAACCAATACACAGATCTTACATTTTACGCAAAAATTAACTAAAAATGCATCATAGACCAAAATTTCAAATGCAAAACTATAGTACTTCTAGAAGAAACCAGGAGAAATCAACTTGACCTCAGTTTTGGTGAGGTGCTTTTAGATATAAAATCAAAATCATGATCTCTGAATGCAAAAATTGGTAAGTTGGATTTTATTAAAATTAAAATGTTCTGCTCTATGACTGCTAAGAGAATGAAAGGACAAGATACAGACATGGAGAATATACTGATAAAACACATATCTGATAAAGAACATGTATCCAAAATATACAAAAAATCTTAAAACACAACAATAAGAAAAAAATCTAAATTTAAAAATGAGCAAAAGATCTGAACAGAGATCTCACTAAAAAAGTTATACAGATGGAAAATAAGCATCTGAAAAATGTACAACATCATTTTTCTTTACAGAACAAATGAGCAAAAGACCTGAACACTTACTAGAATGGTGAAAATCCCCCAAATCCTGACAATAACAATTGTAGGCAATGATGCAGAATAACAAATATACTTACATTCGTTGCTGGTGGGAATGCAAATTAGTACAGCTACTTTGAAATACCATTTGGCAGTTTTTCACAAAGCTAAACGTGGTCTTACCATAAATCCAGCAACTGTACTCCTAGGTATTTGCCCAACTGAATTGAAAATTTATGCACACACAAAATCTGTAAGTGAATGTTTATAGCAGCTTTACTCATACTCACCACAAACTGGAAGCAACAAAGATGTCCTTCAATAGGTGACTAGGTAAGCAAACCAAAGCTCATCCATACAAAAGAGTACTATTTAGCATTAAAAAGAAATGAGCTATCAATCCATCAGAAGACGGGGAAGGAGCCTTAAATGCATGTTGCTAAGTGGAAGAAGATACTCTGAAAAGGTTACATACTATATGACTCTCACTCTATAACATCCTGGAAAAGGCAAATTTATAGAGACAATACACAGGTTAGGGGTTCTCAGGGGTTCTGTGCAGAGGGTGTTGAAGAGGTCAAGCTCAGGGACCTTTTAGTGTGGTTAAACAATTTTGAATTATACTGTAATGGTGGATATACATGACACTATGTATTTGTCAAAACTCATAGAACTTTGCAGCACAAAAAGTAAATCTTGATGTATACAAATTTTTAAAAATCATTTTGAAATTCACGGGATCACAGAATGGAATACAGCATGTGACAAAAGTATCTGTATTACAAATGTGTGAGAAAACTTCCCTGAAAGGGGTGAGAAAAAAGTGCTGCCCTAAGTAATTTTGAAAATGGAGATTGTAAGACCAAAGGGAAGAGGAAGTATACAAAAGCATTGTGTTTTAATTGATATAGTTGTTTCCCATGGGAATCTAAGTTAACAATTCTGAAACCATCATATATGTACACTATAATTCAACAATTAAGTAAATGGCTAGCAGATGGTCAGAGCAAAGTTTCTCTCTGTTAGAGTAGGCTACTGTTAAGCAAAGGGAGAGAGCTAGAATGATCCATGTGGTCATGAATTAGAGTTGAGCACATCAGAATGAACACAGGCTTAGATTAATATAGATTCAACACTGAAATAATAGAAATGCATGTGTGTATACACACAAACACACAGTCCCAGGTTAGTATACACATGTATACCCTTACTCTGTTGGCTGAGAGAACCTAGGAACAGTGACACTCTAGTTGCAATGAGCTCACTTAGTGTCCTGATTTTAGTTTCTATTACCATTTTCCAATAAAAAGAACCAGGGCTCTTTGGAAAAATGACTGATTCTAGGACTGAGGCAGGAAATATACAAGATGAGCCTGGAACGTTTTATAGTGCCAGAAAATATGGAAGTTGGAAGTGCTCAAGAACAACAACAGAAAAAGAAGAAAAAGAAAAACACAAAAAGCCATAAGCACAATGGTGGTGATATGTCCAAAGGAGACAGGAGCCAACAGAAAGGGCTCCCAATGTCCAAAGCTGGAACAATTTGAGCACTAAATAAATAAAGTAGTATTGGATTGCAACCCAAAGTGTAAAATGAATATCCAAAAGTCCTATTGATATAAACAAATAGGAGAGCTAATATATAAATCTCCTATACAGAATTCCAAATAATTTATGTATACACTTCACCATCACAAAAGGAGTTCATTCTGTGTGGGCTGCACATCGTGACTTCCTTTCAAAGAATACAGTATGAAAGGGCGGGGGGAGGGGAGAAGTAACATTTCAGTGGAGAAAGCTGACAGATGTTCCTTAGCTAGACGATAAAGATCAACATCAAGAATGAAAATTCATGTTGATAGGATTTATCCTTGATACGATGTGATGAGACTGACAATTTACTTCTATGGTCTTCCTCCCCAAAACACATAATCCCAATCTAATACTGAGAAAAACAGAAAAATCCAAATTGAAGAACAATAGGCCAAATGCCTGACCAGCATTCCTCAAAATTGTCAAAGTCACCAAAAACAAGGAAAGTCTAGCAACTGGAACACCCAAGAGGAGTCTAAGGAGACATGACAAGTAAATGTAATGTGAGAAAAATTCTAGTTAAGATTCTGGAACAGAAAAAGGATGTTAGGTTAAAAACTAAGAAAATCTGAATAAAATATGAATTTAATTTAATAATAATACATCAATATTGGTTCATTAATTGTGAAAAATACACCACACAAGTGCAATATATTAATAATAGGGGAAACTGGATTTGGGTATATAGAAACTCTCTATGTTATCTTTGCGATTTTCTGCAAACCTAAAACTATTCTACAATTAATTTTATTTTTAAAAAGAGCTAGTAAAATAATGACTAGAAAAATATGCTTGCAAATTAAGCAACACACCTCTAAGTAGCCCATGGGTAAATAAGAAATCACAATGGAAATTAGAACATATTTCGAACTGATGGATAATGAAAATAACTATATATCTAACATTGTTAAGATTTAGATAAACTTTAAATTGTAGGATTTTTTTTGCCTTATTCACATGTAATATTAAAAAATAAGAAAAAGTATAACAAACGAGTGATCTAAATATCCATCCTCAAAAGTGAGAATAAGAAAAGCAAAATAAATTCTGAGAGAGTGAAAGAGAAGAAATAATAATAAATAACAATGGCAGAATTTATGAAATAGAAAATTAGCATATCATAGAGGCTCAATAGAGCCAAAAGTTTGTTCTTTGACAAGACTTATAAAATTTAAACAAGTCTGACCAAGAACACAAGAAAGAAGTGGCAAATATCCAATGTCGGGAATGAAAAGATGCACATTACAGAAATCCTAGTGATATCAGCAATAAAATAAGAGGCTACTCGGAATAACTGTTGCCAACAATGTTAAAAATGTAAACAAAATAAACAAAGAGCTAGAAAGACACAAGCCACCAAAACAGAAACCCTAAGAGAAAATATGAATTGTTTTATATATATTAAAGAAATGGAATCTGTAATTAAAACACCAGGCAGACCCAGATGGTTTGCTTGGTAACTTTTTCTACACATTTAAGGAATAAATAGTTCAAACACATTCAGGGAATAAAAAAAGAAGAAACACTTCTAGTGAATTTTATGAGGTCAGCATAACCTTGAATCTAAAACTTGAAAGGACTTACCAAACAGGAAAATTAAAGACCAGTATTTTAAATGAATATAGAAGTGAAAATTCTAGACAAAATATCATGAAATAAAACCAATTGGTAGATAAATATATATATATCATATATATATATATGATATATATATCATATATATATATATCATCGCTGAGTTGAGTTAATTTCAGGAATCCACAGTTGGTTTAATATTCTAAAGCTTATCCAGATATTTCACCACACTAAAATTAAGGGAGAAAAATCATGTAATTTTCTCAATAAATGGACAATTCAACTTAAGTATGTTTAAAACACACACACACATACAACCTCAGAAGAGAAGGAAATTTTCTTACTCTGATAAAATCCAGATTAAAAAAACTATAACAAAAATTGCTCATTCATAATGATGAAAAGTTTAAAGCTTTCCCTCTGAGAATGGAAACAATTATCACTATTACCAATTATTCTCAACATTGTTCTGGAGTTCCTAGCCAGTATAACAAAACAAGAAAAGGAAATAATACTAAGTATTGATAAGGACATGGGGCAACTGTACTCTCAGTTATTCAGTACCAGTGGTCATATAAAATGGTTAGCCACTTTGGTGAATGGTGAACAAATTATGACACATCTGCACAATGGACTATTCTTCAGCAAGAAAAAGGAAGGAATCACACTTAACAACATGGATGAAGCTCAAGAATATTGTGCTAGACACAAAGGAGTACATACTATATGATCCCATTTGTATGAAATTTTAGAACTGGCAAAATTAATCTAGCGTGATAAAAATCAGGTATGTGTTTGCCTGGGCTCAGAGTGGCATGGAGCATGTGAATGACTACAAAGGGGCAAAAGGGAATTTGGGAGATGATGGATATGTTCTATATATTGATTGTAGTGGTGGTAACATTTGTCAAACGTCATCAAACTATTCACTTAAATTCTGGGTATTTGTTATGTGTAAATTATTCCCCAATAGAGTTGATTTTGAAAAGATAGCACTTACCATAGCATCAAAAAACACCAAACAGGGCTGGCTGTAGCCCAATTGGTAGGGCGATGGTTTACCACATAGGAGGCCCTGGGTTCGGTTCCTGGGGCCTCCTCGAGTGGGCGGACTGCCCTGAGAAGGCAAGGTGCCATGGGCAGGGCAAGCCTCCGTGGGCAGGGCAAGCTCCTGCGAGCAGGCAGGCCGCCGGGCGGTGAGCTGACTTGGCGGGTCACCACAGCGGGGGGAGACAAGCAGACACAGAAGAATGCAAAAGATGAACACAGTGAGAACAAGCAGAAAGGGGGGGATATGTAACAAACAAACAAAAAAACACCAAACACCTTAGAATAAATCTATAATGAGTAAAATGAAAATTCAATAAAAATATAAAACATTATCAAGAAAAATGAAGACCTAAACATTTACAGTAATTATTTCGCATTCATGCATTAAAGTCTTAACATTTTAAAGATGCCAATTCTACACAATAAATTTATAGATTCGATGAGAATCTAATAAAAACCCCTTCAGGGAGTTAATTGAAATCTGATTCTAAAATTTATACAGAAATTAAATAGTCAAAAATAGCCAAGGCATCCTTAAAAAAGGAGTTAAAAAGCTTATACTACTAGATTTCAAACTCATTACATTAATTAAGAAAATGTGGCATTTGCCCAAGAAGAGAAAATAGGCCTATGGAACAAAACAAAAGGCCCAGAAACAGAATAGCATACATATAGACACTGCAGGGCCAAGGAAGAAAAATTTGTCTTTTCTGGGACAATTGTATCTACATATAGAGAAAAAAGAATCTTGATTTTCTTTTCACACCAAGCACAAAAATCAGTTCCAGGAAAATTAGATATCTAAATATTAAAGGTTGGGCAATAAAGTTTCTAGAAGATAACATATGAGAATAACTTCATGATCTTGTGATTAGAGAATAATTGTTTTATTTTTATTTTTATTTTTTTATTTTTTAAAAGATACTTAGATTACATAAATGTTACACAAACGATATAGGGATTCCCATATGCCCCACTTCCCATATCTCCCATACCCTCCCATATGAAAATACTTCATTAGTGTGGCACATTCATTGCAACTGATAAACACATCCTGAGGTTTTGCCAGTAACCATGGACCATAGTTCACATTGTAGCCTACACTCTCTCCCACATAGTTCTGCATGTTATGTGATGATATAAAATGGCCCATCTCTGTCGTTGCAATGTCACTCAGGTCGATTCCCAAGTCCCGAAATAGCCCCCGTTATTACAACTGTTTTTCCCTCTCTGTGCTCCCAGAGCCTTCAGTGGCCACTGGCTCCACATCAATGTTGTAATTTCCTCCATTGCTAGAAACACAATATGTCTATAGTAGAATACCTGTAAGTCCACTCTAGTCCATGGCTCTTCCCCCAATCCCGACGATTCTGGGATGGTGATGTCCACTCCACTTCCAATTGAGAGGGGGTTTATATCCCATAGGGAAGATGGATGGGACTATCCTGCCTGCAGCTGCAGACTCTCTCTTTACCCTGGGATGGGCCGTTGTCCTTCATCATCTCCCCGCCAGTTGTCCTGGGTGCGTCCAATGAGCTGTAGAGTAGGTGTTGCAACTCCGCTGAGGTTCCAGGCCCAGCTATCACATGGACAGCCCAAAGACTTGAGTCTCTGGATGTACACCTACAAACTCGAGAGGGAATAATTTCTTAAAACAGTACACAAGAGGCACCAATCAAAAAGGTAAACATAAACTATCTATCTATCTATCTTCCTTAAAATTTGGAACATTCAGCCCGTTAAATGGAAGAATTAAGAGTGAAAAGACAAGCCAACATATGGGGAAAATATATTAGCAACATATAAACTGATAAAGAGCTTATATCCATAATATATAAAGAACTCCTACAAATTAAATAAGAAAGATGGACAACTTAATAGAAAAATGGGCAAGAGACATGAACAATCACTTCAAAATAAAACATATTCCAATGACCAATAAACACATGAAGATGTGGT
>PVKH010039497.1:0-11208 GCA_004027955.1 Chaetophractus vellerosus | reverse complement strand
AACCTTTTTTTTTCTATGTGGGAATACTGGAACGAAATCACCTACAGCGAGGGGGAGTGGTGGTGAGAGGAAGGGCGGGGAAAATGTTTCCTCATCGTCCAACCTCAGCTTAGAGCCCATGTCCTCTAAGCTCCCACCTGAGGCTCCCCTGAAGGGATCCTTAGAAGCCATGGTCACTTGGTGTGACTCTGATGTACGGCTTCCCATGTAGAGACTACGGTGAGGAGGATAGGATCCTCCAGAATCCTAAATTTTATACTGAACTAACATATCCCTCTTTTCGCCTTCCTTGGCACTGGTCATTTTAATGCTGGTTCGCTAGTTAATCGAATCTGCTATGTAGATTTGGTCCCAAGGAAACTGTTAAAGCATTTGTAGGGGGTAAGGCATCACCTGCCATGCAGTGTTGTACCATTTTCTATTTCTGATGCATCTTTTGTAATCAAGCTATTAATTTAATAATTTTTAAATACCTGCTGTCACTTCGCAGGAATCCAAATGCCCCATTGGTGGGCGACCAATAGGCAGTGTGACAAGAAGCTGCAAGTATTTCAAAGACATGAGATTAATATTGGGCCTCGTGAGCATAGATGAGCAGTTTCTAAAATTCTGTGACTAGACAAGACTTCCTATTAATCTGGTATGACTAGAAGCTGCTAAAAAAACACATTAACATTTGTCTTCTGAAGTATTTTACTTTGATTAACTTTTACTTTTCCCTAATAATGAATTATAAATTATGTAATTTCATCAATCACTGTCTTCATATGAATTCACTCAAGGTTTAAGCTTAGAATGAATTTGGGGAGAAAATAGAAACTCAGATGCTTGTGAGGGAAAGTACAGTTGTCATTTCTGTGTGAATGACATATTGATTATGGTCAAAGGAGTGGAAAAATCTAGTCTAAATGAAGCTCAGATTTTAAAATGATTGTTTTTTTCTTTGGTGGTGTTTTATATCTGCACATTTTTTTCCTTCTCTTCTTTTTTTTTTTTTTTTTTTTCTGTACTAAGGGATATTTATCAACTGATCTCACCTTCTTCCATTCCATTCCACATGCCATTTCCTGGGTAATCTTGCTAAAATGCAAACCAGATAATGTTGTTTTCCTTTGTAGTCCTCCAATGATTGCCTATAAGATCTGGGGTTAAATTCAAACCCCACAGAACTGGCTCATCTCAGGCCACCACGTCACCCCACATACATGCCCTGCCCGCTGACGTGCCCCTGACTGGTTTCTCTGCTGCCATGTCCTTCCCTGCCCTTGACCCTAATGACCCGCTATCCTTCTTTCCAGGCTCAGGCCACAGTTCACCTCCCCTGGGAAATGTGATTGCAGCCCCTTGGTACATCTGGTTACACCTTTTTTTCTGCTCACTTATACCTTATATATATCCTGGCCTGACACTCTCAGGCCCTTTCCTCCTTCCCCCCACTTGACTTCATTGTATCCTTGAGAACAGGAATTTTATCTTGTTTCTGTACTGCTAAGGGCAAGCGTAATTCATGATAACACTGGAGACCTGCCTTTTGTGTGGCATCACGAGGAGCCTGGTTGTGCATGGTCAGGCTTGGCAGTGCACAGTCATCCGTTTTTTTGTTTGTTTGTTTGTTTTTATTATATATTCCCCCCTTTCTGCTTGTTCTTGCTGTGTTGATTTTTGTGTTCTTCTGTGTCTGCTTGTCTCCCCCCGGTTGGGGTGACCGCCGAGTCAACTCACTGCGCGGTGGCCTTGCCTGCTCGTGGGCGGCTTGTCCTGCCCGTGGCGGCTTTGCCCCGCCATGGCGGCTTGCCTTCTCAAGGCGGTCTGCCCGCTCAAGGAGGCCCCGGGAACCGAACCCGGGGCCTCCCACATGGTAAACAGGCGCCCTACCAATTGAGCACAGTCATCCATTTTTGAAGGTCTTTTGAGCTTCTTCAGTTGTTCCCAGAAGCCTCTAGTCTTGAATTTTCAACCTCCATGTCTAGAAGGTGTTATGAGTTCAAGAATTTCCAGACTGATCAAGAAAAAGATTTGACTGCAAATCTTATTTAGGGGGTTCTTGGACAAGTTCCCCTGGGAGGGGTAGTCCTCTCAGCGAGAGACCTTCTAGAGGCTTAGACTTGGGGAAAGCAGGACAAGGGAACTCTTTGGGGGAGAGGGCAATTGAAAAGGGGGCTTCCCTGTCTAGGTGGTGTTGCTCAGCAGCTTGGTGGGGAGTCTCTGGCCACAGGGTCTGATCTATTGCCGGCAAGTGTTGGGTGCAGTTTTGTGGGTTATACAAAGTAGGCAGGCTCCAAATGACAAAAACAAAAAACCATGTTTACCAGGGCTATCTTTAAAACAATTGGATGTGTAAGATTTGTGTTTCGCCCTGCCAGCTCTGGGGCTTTCGGTCCTAGCCTGCTGTGAAGAAGTAAACAACACAGGGCCAACACACTGGAGCCCATCTTTGGCTCATTTATAGAACAGAGGGCTTCCAGGCTTCCAAGCTTCAGTTTCTTTTAGTCATTGGAAGGAAAGCAAATTTTTTTTTAGGTGTATCTCCATTTGTATGTATATCAAATTACTCATTTGGGGGAGAAAGGAGTACATTTTTAAAACTCTAGATTGTTTTACATTAATTCTTTGATAATATTTTTTTCCTCCCCTTTTTCCCTCATCTTTTTTCCTATATTTTTTTAAGAGCATTTAAAATTTTGTATTTGGACATAATTTCAAATCTACAGAAAAGTGACAAAATAAGAATTGTACAAAGAACACCCTAATACTCTTTACCCAGATTCACTTATTGTTAACGCTTTACCCCATTTGTTTTATCATTGCCTGCATCATGGTCCGTTACCTCAAAATACTTTAGTGTATATTTCCTAAGAATAAGGATGGTCTCTTTTATAATCACAGTACAGTTACCAATTTTAGGTTTAACATTGATACGGTATTTTTATCTCATCTACCATCCGTATCTCAATTTTTTTATCCCATAATTGATCTAGGATTTGTCATGTCTCTTTAGTCTCCTTTAATCTGAAATGTATTCACAGCCTTTCTTTGTCTTTTGTGACATTGATATTTTTGAAGAGCACAGTACTCCTCCCCCACTTTTTAAATTGAACATTCTTCATTTGGGGCCTATCTGATGTTTCCTTATGGTTAGATCCAGCTTATGCTTTCCTCACCCAAATATTACATACCTGATGCTGTATCCTTCTCCAGGCACCACATTGAGATACACATAGTATCCACCTGCTCCCTCATCCTTGTTGATTTTGATCCTCTGGTTGAGGTGTTATCTGATTTCTCCATCTTATAGTTTCTGTTTTTTCCCTTGCACTAATAAGCCAGGGAAACACTTTAAGACCACATAAATATCCTGCTCCATGTAATTTCCCCCTGGATTTAGCATCCTTTGATGATTCTTCACAAACCTTCCTTATCAAGAGATTTCTGATCCTAAAGAATTCATACAACCCTACCTGAATATTTAGTTGTTTCAAAGCAAGAAGTCATAGCTAGAGCAGGGTCACGGCTTCCTTAATCCTGGCTGCGGTTTTATTCAGACCACATCTGTCATTGGGGTACTTACAGCAGTGAGAAAAGGACCCTTAGTTTGGAGTCAGAAGACCAAGCTTTTTGTTCTAATCTACAGGAAACTTTGTCATCACTTTGAAGCCCAAGTTTTCTCCTTCTGGCAAGTGGGGATAATATTTGCTCTGTTCACCTCTTAGAATCACAATGATCCAAATAATGTAACATATATAAAAACACTGTAAACTGTGAAATGATATAGGTGTGTGAAAAGGAGAGAAAAGAAATTTCTGTTCATGAACCATCTACAATACTCCCTGTGTTTTCACCTATTTTATTGTCTCATTTGTGGTAGATGTTAACCTAGTCCCATTTTACAAACAGGAAACTGATCAGCAGTAGGAGCCATGCAATCTGCCCAGGGTCAGCTCAGTTTATCAAATAGCAAGTGCCTGCTATTCGCCAGGTCCTTAGCTAGGCAGTAGGGAAACACAGGGGAATAAGGACAGTCCCTGTCCTCAAGGTACCACATGCAGAGAGAAGGCAGATATTTAAACACACTATAATGACAGGGGACAGTAACTACAACACTAGAGATATATATATATGTTCCACTTTTCTTCACTCAAGAAATTTTAAGATGCTCTCCACTTAGGCAAGCTCACTGCACAGGCCATAGGACTATGTAACAAAAATGGTGAAGCCTAATGTAAACTGTGGACTATAGTTAATAATACCATTATTATAATATTCTTTCATCAACTATAACAAAGGAACTGCACTGATGCAAGCTGTTAATAATGGAGGAAGAGGTATATGAGAACTCTGTATTGTCTACATGATTTTTCTGTAAACCTGCAACTTCTCTTAGGAAAAAAATATATTTTAAAAAAAGGTGCTAACTGATATTCTGGCAATTGGGGATACAATAGTAAAAAAGACAGGCAGGGTCCCTGCTGTGGTAGAATTTACATTCAACAGGAGGAAGACAGACAATAAACAAGTAAATATGTTAATAAGAGTATTTCATACAGTGATAAAGGCTATGAAGAAACTGAAGGAGGAGGATTGTGTTCAAGACTTTGGGAAGGTCAGGGAATTTACTGATCTGGTTTTTTGTTTTATTTTAAAGATTTATTTTATTTATTTATTTCTTCCCCGCCCCCTTGTTGTTTTGCGCTCACTGTCTGCTCTCTGTGTGCTCTTTGTGTCTGCTTGTCTTCTCTTTAGGCGGCACCGGGAACTGATCCTAGGACCTTCCGGGAGAGAGGTGCTTAATCTCTTGTGCCATCTCAGCTCCCTGGTCTGCCGTGTCTCTTATTGTCTCTTTTAGTTGTGTCATCTTGCAGCGCCAGCTCTCTGCCTGGGCCAGCATTCCTGCGCAGGCCAGCTCTCTTGTGCGGGCCAGCACTCTGCATAGGCCAGCACTCCGCGTGGGCCAGCTCTCTGCTTAGCCCAGCTCGCTGCATAGTCCAGCTAACCTTTCACCAGGAGGCCCCGGGAGTCAAACCCTGGACCTCTCCTATATGGCAGACGGGAGCCCATTCACTTGAGCCACATCTGTTTCCCACTGATCTGGTTTTGCAACTGGGTTTGAATAATTCTACATCTGTGCTTTTTTCCACAATGCCTTCCTTTTTTCATGGAGGTGTGAGTCCATACCATACAGTTTTTAATCTTTGAGCCTGGGAAGCCAGGTCTGCGGAAATGCCATCAATGAGGAGATTATTTGCCAACTGAAATCATCCCATAAGGTTTGCTCTGACTCTTCACCAGAGGAAAGATGAGGGTGCAGGTAGAGACAACCTAGACCCAGAGGAGACAGCGGCTGTAGGTTTTAGCTGGTCTGAAAATGAAGTGGGTTTTCTCATTCTTAGCAAGAGATTACAAAAGAAACACTGCTTTTAAATATGAACTTCCCATTGTGGAGAAATCCTTTGGGTACCATTCTCGTAAGTTAGAAACTTTCAGTGCTCTGGTTCTCTTTGGTGATGAGAGTTGGTGATTTTGTTAATTCAGTTAAAAATATTGTTTGTACAAGAATAGACTAGATTTGCTTCTATTTATGAAGTTTAGAAAACAAAAGGGACAAATGGAGATGAAAGAGAAAACAAAATTAAAGCTTTTCTAAGTGACACTAACGAAACCTTATATAAGATATCCCTCTTTTATATTTGGTTAATATTATATATATAATTATATATATTTTGCTTAAAGTAATCATACAGATCTATTGAGCTACAAAGAACTAGAAAGCTAAGTATTAGGAAATAGCTAGTGGAATTGAAAACATAAGTCTCCATCCATTCTTGTTAATTGCCAGTGAAAATAGGAGGTAATGGAATGTGTCTAATGCAAATGAAATCTAAATAGGGAGAACTAGAAGGCAACATAAAGATTCTCACAGGAAATATTCATATCTGGTCAACTGCACCAACTTTGAGAAAAGGCTAAGAATAGTAAAAATCAGTGCTGTTAGGATGATTGTACTCATAACCCTTCCAACCAGGTAAATCTCCATTTTTATCAGTGATAATATCTTTTTTCCTTGGCCTTTTACAGCAGTGTTACACACAAGAATTAAAAACTTAAGAGGTCTGTTAGTCCATCTAAACCACCTCAAGTCTGTGTCTAGAAAAGGATGAAGATATTCAGATGGTTACCTCAAAAGTCAGATATCTTCTATAGAAAGTACATAATGTCACAGGATATAAATACCCAGCCAAGTTTTTCTTTCCAAATTTATTCCAAAAAATGTTAATATATTAGAAAAATTAGAAAATAATTGCTAATGCATACCACAGTTGAAATTGCACTCTTAATATTTCATTTAACCCTCATAATAGTACAATAGTGAAGATGCTGTATACCTAGTTGCTAAAACTAATGCTCAGTCATTGAATATTTTGCTCAAGATCAGGCAACTGGTAAGTGATCAAGCTGGAATTTGAATCCAATCATTCTGATTTCAATGCCAGTATTCCCCCCACCCCCATATGCTCTTTCTCTCATATTCTGAATTCAATCTATCAGAAAATTCTAATGATTTTTGTTTATCCTTAAACTATATCCACCATCTGACCATGTCTCATGACCTCTACCACTGCCACTGTAATCCAAGCCACCATTATCTCTTGCGAAATCATAAATTCTCACCATGGCCCACAATGTTCTGATTTCAAACCTTTTTCTGTTATCTAGCCCCCCCTGCTACTTCTCTCACTGCATATTCTATTTCTGCCATTCCCTTCCATCCCAACCCAAGGCACTCCAGCCACTTTGGCCTCCTTGCTCTTCCTCAGACACACTGAGCACATTCCCACCTCAGGGCCTTTGCACTTGCTAATCCCTCAATCTAAAATGCTCTTTACCTACATGTCCTTTTGAATAGCTCCCCCCTACCCCTTCATTCAGATCTTTGCTTATATGTCACCACATCAGAGAGGACTTTCTTGATCAAACCAACTCAGGAACAACCTCTATCATCTGTGCCCTTCACCTGGTTTTCCTTCTTCCTTTTTATCATCACCTGTCAATATTTATACATTTTTGATCATTTGTATAAAGCCTACATCCCCCTACTAAAATGTAAACTGTACAATATAAGGGACTCTCTTTTTGTTCAAAACTTAACTCTCCAGTGCCTAAAACGTTGTAGTAGGCACTCAGGAGATATTTGTTGTTGATTGAATGCTTTTTTTGAGATTACATTGTTAGTCGTTTCATTCCTTGAATGTTAACATACAAACTCCACATATTTGGAGCTAGGTCATATATAGGAATATAAGCCAGCCAACATTTATCAAGGATTTTCTTTGTGCAGAGCAAAACATTTTGGCCTCCTTCATCTTAGCCATAGGTGCTGTCTTATGTTATTATAGGGCCTTTGCTCATTGCTATACAGCCAGGTATCTCTACATCCTCGTAATGACTCTTTTGTTCTAACATTTTCTAGAAAGTTCAAGGGTTTCTACCAATGAGATTATCAAAGGCCCTTTTGTAGAAAAGCTTGACTCATGGTCTGCAAGTAAAATAATACAAACTCCAAAGCTAGGCTATATGTGTATAATTATTCAGATTTCCTGGAGGTTATCAGATCCTGAAATGAAAGATGAATACACAGATATAAGGAAGTAAAGTTTCCTAAAATGCCTCTTAGGAGCCCAGCCTCTGCCTTAAGAATGTGTGCCAGTTATACTTGTGAATTTAATACTCGTAAAAGACCTATTAGACACAGTATCTACAATTCCATACTGTGCAAATAGACTAGAACCTGGTTTCCTTTGCACCCACATTTTTCCAAAGCATTGTTGTGAGTTATTCTGATCATTTTTAAATTTGAGAAGGCATGTTTAAATGCTTAAAATGCTTTACTACCTAAAGATACAATGTTCAGTGTTTGATTCTTGATTATCCACCATGCAGCTTTGGACATCCTTCTTTCTTTGTACTACTCCATGGCCGTAAGTTGTAGTAGCCATCCTTTTCTGAATCAAGGCCCCTAATTTGTTTTGCTAAGATCAGACACTTAAGGAGGTTTCTCCAATGGGTGAAGGAAAAAAGATACCAAGTTGTCTCCAGGAATTTTTTTTTTTTTTTTTTGATAGACTGAGCAAGGGCAAAGCAACAATCTTTGCTTTGTGGCCTAGTTAATTATTTTCAATTGGGGATTCTAAATTGGTAGGCTAAAACACTAGCCCATATATGTAGCTGTCAAGGTCAGCTTGTGTCTGAGCTGGCAATATTTATGGTGGCAATTTGTTAAATTTATACAACTTGTGAAAAAAAATGTATTCTGCATAAAATACTTTCTATGAAAGTATAAGAGGATCTTAATCTGTTCCCCATATTTTCCTGAGTAATCAGAAGAAATGGTTTAATTATTATTTGCTGAGGTTTTTTTGTTTGTTTAACTCTTTAAGGATGTTTCTAGATGATATTTTGGCACATGAGATATTTCTTTACTTTTACATAACTTGTAATATTCCTTTTTAAAGTCTTGGCAAGTAGCTAGACTTATCCCTTTTGGGGCAGGGGACCTTGCTTGAATTTCAGAATACCTAAAATTTTGACTTAAACTCTCATATAACATTGTTAACTTTCTGGTGTAATTAATTTTCTGGACTGCAGCAGTGAAAAGGGACCCCTAATACTTTGCTCCAGTGCTGTCCATAATGAAGTATTCTTTTGTTCATTCATTCAGTAGATGGTCATTGAATCCCTGCTATGGGCCAGATACTTTGAGTATAGTGGTAAGACTATGTCTTTGTCGAGCTTGTCCTAGAAATTTATGCCATCCAATGATGAGATCTAGTTTTCTGTGCTTTTCAGCCTCCATCCTGCCACTGCCTCATACATTTCTGAGGTTTGAAGCACATTGAACTACTTGCAGTTCCCTGAAAACATCATGCTCTTTTATGTCCCCTTTTCTTTGCTCCTGCTGTTCCCATTAGACAAAATGCTCTTTCCTTATTTGTTTACCTGGCAAATGCTTCCACTTCATTTAAGACTTAGCTCAAAAGTTATTTCATCACTGAATCCTTCCCATCTTCCATTATAACAGCCTGGTTTTTGAACCATTGTGGAGATAAATACCCTTTTCAGAAGAGAATTTATATCTCTTAATTGGAAAAAAAATAATTCCACTTCCAATTCCTGGGTGTATATCTTTTGTCCCCACCCCCAGAGCCAGGGATGCTCTAGACTATCTGGAAGATTTAGCTGAATGATGAGTTAACCTTTGGCACCATCAAGTGGTTGAATTGGGCAGTGCAGCGTAATTCTTCTACAAGATCTGTATCGTGCAGGGTATTGCCAAGGAAGGGCGGAAAAGAAAGAAAAAGGGAAGGAGGGAGGAAATAAATGTGGAAGGGAAAGATAATTATGATGTAATTGAAAGGCATGATTATCCCATATTTTTCCCTGAGAAGCTCAAAACTTAGAATACCCTTGGCAGGCTTGTGATCTATATACAGGAATAATTATTAATCTCCATCTTTTTATAACTAAGAAACCTGAGGCATAGAGATATAAAATGGTTTGCTTATGATTTGTCGCTGTTTGAGACCACTCTTGTGCTTTATTTGCCACTCTGCTCAGCTTGGTGAGCAAACTTTGTTTACTTACCCAGTTGAACTCTGCATTCCATACTTTGTGTTAGACTGAGTTATCTCTCTGGTCTTGTGTTCTCATATACTGTATCCTTACAGCAAAATGGTTTTAAAACTAAAATAAGACCTTTTTGGCAAAAAAAAAAAAAAGTGTTCCTTATAAAATAAGGGATAGATAAATGTGTAGTGACAATTCCAGTAAGCAAATTCTCAGAAAATGAAAGTCACATTGAAGTATTTGGGGAAGTTAATTTATTCAGTGTGGGTTTGTGGCAGCAGACACTGAGAAAGTTGGAGAGTGAGAGTCGTTAGGCCTTGGATTCTTGGTTCTTAAAAGGTAGGCTAAAGTTTCAGCCCATTCAGGTTGGTGGATTGTGTTCCTTGACTCATACTTGGGAGTGGGGAAAATACTGCTAAATAATGGCCTCCCCATATCCAGGTACATACAAAGTGGACATACAAAGAGCCACAGAAACATTCATTCAGTATCTCAACAGGAAGGAAATACATTGTCTGGAACATGTATTTATTTTATGTCTACCTCTAGTAGTGAAGTTTTTTGTTTTGACCACCATGTGTTAATGGAAGTGCTGCTATAATTTATACCCATTCCTTTTACATCTGTGAAATAAACAGAATGCATTCACTCTTTGGTGGGCTACCATGTCCAAGCTATTTCAAACTATAAAAGGAACCTCTAGTATCATGACTTATTATAATAGGGTTTCCATATATTCTGTAATGAATCACATCCCCAAAATGTAACAAGCTTAAGCAATAAAGAACCTAACACTAGTTATGTTCCTCTAAAAGAGAGCGTTCAAATTTGTCATCCCACACCAGTCCTATAAAATATCTTTTAGTCACCCAAGTTATAATCACCCGTCCCCCTCCTGAAGAGACAATAAGGGAAGTAGTCCTTCCTTATCACTAGAATGTTTGTAAAAATCCAAAGCAGAGTAGTAAGAAGCTAAGGAAGAAAAGTGGTAGCCCAAGGCAGAGAAAATGAAAAGTCAACTAGGAGGGACCAAAGCTGATAGAACAAGCTGAATTAACCATTGATTATAGAGAAAATTAGTATTATCTCTTGAGGAGGATAAAATGTCAGAAATCCCCTATTTGGAAATTCTGTAAAATGTAAAAATGTACCCGGTTTAGTCAGAATAGAAAAAATACCCACCCTAAATCATTCTGTTCTCTAGATTTCTGTTTAATGCCTTCCTTTACAAAGTTCAAAAAGTCTATTTCTGTTTTTTGTTATTACTATTAAAGAAGTTGCAGGTTTACCAAAAAGTCATGCAGAAAGTAAAATTCCCATATTAGCCCCCCCACCACACACACAGTGTTCCCTATTACTCATGCTTTCCATTAGTGTGGTACTTTTGTTACAATTGGTGAAACAAGGTTATATAATTATAATATTAAGTGTAGTCCCTAGTTTACATTTGGGTTTACTCTTCGTGTTTTACAGTTCTATGGTTTAATTTTTTTTTATTATAATAACATATATATAACCTAAAATTTCCTATTTTAACCACATTCAAATATTCAATTCAGTGATGTTAATTACATTCACAATGTTTGTGCT
>PVKH010039496.1:0-11182 GCA_004027955.1 Chaetophractus vellerosus | reverse complement strand
CGCTTTTGGCAATGGCAGAACTTAAGTATAGAGATCCTTGTACGTATGGCTCTACTGACCGCTAGCTTCTTTACGTGATCTTCTCGCTACCCTGGCTTCCCTGAAACTTGGTTACGGGTTGAAATCTGTCCTCACAAAAGGCATGTTGACATCCTAACCTCTGTCCTGTGACTGTGACCTTATTTGAAAAAGGGTTTTTGAAGATGTGGTTAAAGTTGAGGCTAAACTGGATTAGAGTGGGCCCTAATTCAGTTTCCCCTATAAGAAAAGGCTATTTGGACATAGACACAGAGGAGGAGGCCACGGGAAGACAAAGGAGACACAGGCTGGAGGGCGGCATCTGCAAGCCGAGGACGCCAAAGACTGTCGACAAAGAGCCAAACGAGAGGCCAGGAAGGAGTCTTCCCACAGGTTTCAGATGGAGCTTGACCTGCCAACACCTTGATCTCACACTTCCAGCCTCCAGATTTGAGGCAAAGCTTCTGTTGTTTGAAGCCACCCATTTGTGGTACTTCGTTCTGGCAGCCCTGGGAAACCACAAGGACTGACTTTCCTCTTCCCTCTTCCCCATTCAGCATTTGAATGTTGGTTGCCTGGCATTCCAGAGTTCGCCCTCTTCGCGTGATACACACTCTGTTGACGTTATTAGCTAAGATATCATCCAGGAAAATCTTATCTAGCCTTGTCTTTCTATAATTCCCACTTCAGGCTTAAAATTTTTTAATTTGATGACACATGGGAGTAGACACTTTGATTAATTCCTGTGTTTACAGTGCATTACCCCAATTCTGTATATTCCCAAAGCAGAATTATCGAAAGAGTGCTCTAAGCATGGGTTTAAGAACAGATGACTTCAATGAGCTGCTCAGTGTCAGATTGGCGACATGAAACAGACAAAAGCACCAGATTATAACCTTGAAACCAGGGTTTTCTGGCCTAAACCCTGTTTACAACCCCACCCGTAATCTCTATGCCCTGGTTTACTTATAAACCATTCATAGACATTTTTCAAAAGGATTCTTTTCAAAATCATAAAATCAAGACTCTTGTGCAAATATAAAATGAGCACATTTAACTGGTTCAAAGAAGATTGTCAAGAATGGACACGGATAGGTCACTAGGAATACTGAAATGAATTTCCTGATAGATGCAAAACTGAGCTCAAAGTATAATTGTAGTAACGCTGTTTGGAATTATCTTTTCTACAGGGTGGAAATCAATTCTATCTCTACCAGACAAGATTCATTTGCATTTCTATGGACAAGAATCATTTGCATTTCTGTCAATTTCCACAACTTGCAGAGTTGTAATACAGCCTAGTCAAAGACAATCAAAGACTCAGACCCCTTTAGAATTAGTTAACACTTAGGAATCTGCTAGACACTCCCAGCTTCTAGTGAATGGACAGCCAGCAATGTTTAGTCCATTTTCAAGTCTTTCACAACTCTGGGGGTAATAAATACCATCTCTTAATGTGATCCTCAGTCACAAAGATGCTTGTTATCAGCTTTGGCCTGATTGTTTCCACAAGTGCTACAATAGTGCCCAGTGACCGCATGTTTGCTTTGTAAATCAAGGACCATGTAGCTTTGAGCTACCACTAAGGTCACAGGATTAACTTCTGTCTGGATGTTTTCATCTAGAGATTGAATTTTACTTTTAAAATGTTAGTTATGTGCTATCCTGGGGCTAGGAAACCAAGCTCAACAAATTCTCCACCAGATATCACCTGCAATCTCATAAATTTGGGTGAATTTCTCCTATCTTAAGGTCTCCAAAACTTGCAACAGTTCTTGGCCTGCCAGGAAGTGATTAGCCCCATCTTTGTAAGGAAGAAACCCAAGGGCACTTAACCCTAAGAATTAACCCTTTTTCTTCACAGTGGCTTGTCATTCAAGATTAAATGAGAATTAGTCTCAAATATGACACTCCTATATGGTCTTGGTTGCACAATTCAGTTCTATTCTGGTAAGAAAGAGGAGAGACTTTTATTAAATCTATGTAAATATCTACATTGCTATGAAAGGTAAAGAGATGCCATAAGAGCTGGTGAATTCTGGGGGATCAGTGAAAATCAGATATCATTTAAAAATATTTCATTTCTCCTTATAAAAGCAGAGTCTACCTAACTGAGTGTCAGAGATGATTTGAGATGAACCAGAAAGGGCTTCCTCATATATACATAAACATTAAAATGTTAAGGAAACATCAGCAAAATTTCAAATAACTAGCCACAATAAAATCCCCCTCATTGGTGCATTCAGTCTTGCTCTGCTGGACCGTGGGTCATAGCCTGCTTTTATGAGGCCATGCTTCCAGACAGGAAGAGACCTGGAAATCCAGTCTCAGTCCAGTGGTGTAGCCTGAGAGTTGGTTAAGCGATGTCAGCTCAGTATCCAAGAGTCTACTCTTTAGATCATCAGTAGTTCAGGCACCTGAGATAGTCCTTGAGGCTGTGAGACTAAAGACAAAAATGCCGGCCTATAGCTTCTGGTAGGGCCTTCAGGCAATCATGAGGGTAAACGAACAATTATCTGTAGATGACCAATGCTTAATGGCTGTGGCTAATTTATCACTGACATCAATAATAACAGGATGCAGGAGGATAAAATTCTCTACTGGGGTACAGCACGTACCTATTTCTAAGGCCTTGCTCAATGCTTCCCCTGAGGGTAAGACAAATGCTCAGGGCCTTCACGTAAGGCACGTGCTCTCTGAAATATTTTTAGTAATAACACTGCACCTCAACAAGCTCCACCTGGAGAAGACGAAGCATCTATTCTACTGTTGACAACTTTTCCCATGCACACTTGCCATAGCATTGGACTAATTTCCAAAATATGGAAGCACATTAAGCAAACCTAATTATTTCTAGCAGTTTTGAAAAAATAAAGTATAGAAAAAAGAAGAAGATAAAACAATTATTTGGGATTACCCTGGAATCCTATGGGAAATCTCATTTTAGGTGTGTAAAAAAAAATACCCTGACATCTTTATTTTACTTTTCATAAATCTGAGATCTGGTCTTGGGAAGGCAAAATCAAGAGTTCTCAGAGGAGATTTTTGGCACTTGCTTTTGATGGGACCATAGGTGCCAGAGAACCAATGTACAGTGACATATTTACTTAATCAAAGTGACAATAAAATATTTAAAAATAAACATAAAAGCCAGTATAAAAATAAAGAACCTCAGCTCTTTCACAAGTGAGACAACTTTCTTCTCTGGATTTTTTTAAACAATCAAGGGCATAATAAAGTCAACATAAAGCACAGACATAAGAGCAGGAAATTGTGCTGGTAAGCACAGTTCTCTGCTATCTAGGCAGCTTACACAGAAGGTAAATTTCATCTTGTAAATGAAAGCATTAATTGGTAAACCAAGGAAACAAACCCATCATAAATGAGCAAACTTAGCTAAAATTTTAAAATATGTTTTGGCTTCTTTTCAGATCCAGTTATTTTAAACCAAGACAAATGAAAATTTACTTTCCATGTTTCGTTTTTACTAAGGTTTTTTCATATTCTGACAGAGCAAAACTACTCTCATTTTCCTTCAAAAAATAAAATAAAAGCACATATCCACTTGAGTCTCTCTGTCATTATTGTTCCCAGTATAGTTTCAAATATGTGTAATTATAACTTCTCACCTAAATGAAAAAACTTCTATTTCACAGGAAAACTAGAGAGTAGATGTAATGGTTTGAGTTTGATTTAATTATGAATTCCAAAAATATAGATTAGATTATGTTTGTAAGCTGGTCTGTTCATCTGGGCATGATTGAGTTGTGAGTAGGGCGTTAACTGCCACGTCAGTGAGACGTTGAGCCCCGCCCCTCGGTGGGCATGGTCTCAAGTATGGAAGGCTAGATAAGAGGCAGCAGAGAAGCAGAGATTGGAGAGAAGCAGAGAAGAGATTTGGAAAGCAGTTCTGATGTTGGAGTGAGCCGTTCGCCCGATAGTCTACAGCTGAACTTGTGGTGAAAGCAGAAGCTAAGCCCGGAGAGAAACGCAGCCCCGGGAACAAAGGAATCCGGAAGCCTGAACCCTGGAGACGTCGGCAGCCATCTTCCTCCAGGACATGGACTTTGGTATGGGAAGAAATTTCTGTTTGTGGCCTGGTAACTGTAAGCTTCTACCCCAAATAAATACCCTCTTGTAAAGACCGACCAATCTTTGGTATATTTCAAAAGGCACATCTTTGGCTGACCAAAACAGTAGATAATTGAGAACTGTCTATGATTATCTGGCATGTTAACATAATAGCAAATCTCATGAATATATTTAATGCAACTTTCTATAGCTACTCCCATCCCTTTTTATCCCTTCTTAAAGTGGCAAAAATGAGTATGTTCATTAACATGGCCCAAAGATGTAGCCTCTTTAAGGCAAATAGAAATATGATACTTCAAAGTATGCTTAGGCATCAATAGTTCAATAGTTCAGATTAGTTAGAAAATATCCAGGCATGTGAGAATTAGCCATTAATCGGCTCAACTTAATGATAGCCCAAATCTTAAGTTACCTTAACACCCTGGAAACTGTGTTTAAACTGACACACTACAAAATATAATTGCTATTGATATAGAAAGTTTGTTAAAAGAATGATTCCATTTAATTGCACACAGATTACGCTTTCCTAATCTTTAGCATTATGTGGGAGTAATTGTAGCGTATCTAATCAGGAAATGTGTATAAATTTAGGAAGTTCAGATTAACTATTCTCCTCATGAGAAAATCAACCCGAGTAAAATAACATATATGCTTATATATAATTAACACGGCTAGTCAAAGAAAAGATGTGGATTTATTTTGAAAAATCATGATTTTTAAACCAGCCTGCTTTGCAAGAGATAAACCTTAATTATGAGAACTTGAATCCTTAAAAGTTTTCTGTAGCAGTTTATGTAAAAAGAAAAATAAGTGCAACACTTTAAAAATACTAGAAAATCATTATTTGGGGGCGATTTGGGAATATGTTGCTTATATGAGTGCTTATTTATCTCTATAAATAATCAGAACACAGCTTATTTATTTTAAGCGGCATAATCTAATTTATTAATACATGCTGTTGATAGGAAAAACATTCATATTTACTCAATAAAAGGTCAAGGACTTTCTCAATTACATACACATGGACATGAAGACTTACAGAGAGGTTTTGGCTTCAGTTCTACACCAGCCTCCATGTCAAAAGCAAACATGGAAACATAAAACCTCTGCAACCCAGATCTCAAAGAGCTGTTTTCCTTCCTAAAATTATTAATTTATTTGAGCTCAAAAGAGACAAAGAAACAAAAAGGGCTAATAAATTAAATTCTCTGTTGTCACCCACCCAGGAGAGACTAGATCACTATCATCCATGTATAGACATTACCAAATGCTGCCAGGAAACCAAATCCCAAATATTGCTGCCTCCAATGGGGAATAAATTAGTAGCCATGTGTGACTAAAAACAAAACAAAATGCAAAATCACTGGAAAGGAAGAAAAAAAACCCAGATCATCAGCCAAGCTAAGGTTCTATAGCCACTTGGGATTCACCCTGGGGGCCAAGAAAACCCAGGCTTATGCTGCCCATGGCGGGCACTTCTCCAGTTTGATGGTAAATTCTTACATCTCGGTGGGACCTCCAAACTAGCAAAGAATAATTTTCAAATGGTAAAATCACAACTCTCTTACAAATATAACATTAACATGGGTCAAAGTTTTTATGCGCCTTATCAGTTAATGAGGGAACTCTGATCTTTAATCAGCTATGCCGAGAATGTACAGCTGGGTTGGTCAACTCTGTAATTTAGCACAGCTTCCTCGGGTCATTGCTATTGGAACTGTAGGTGTCAAACCAGGTTGGTGAACCCATTCCCTAATCCTACTGATGAAACCTCATCATATCTGTCACATGCTCTTTGTAATATCTAAATTGAGGCAAGTATTCATTTTTTGCAATGGTCAAAATATATTCAAAGTTTAATTGGCTAAATAAGTTGAATGGATGAAGTTTGATAATCATCGTGAATCTACCGTAGTGGCAGCTTATCATACTAAGACCCTAAAATTGTGGTCTCAGTTCTAGCACTGCCATTGACCAGCCCTGTGCCACCTGTTCTGCAGTTCCAGTATCTCATTCACAAAATGAAGGGGTTAGGATAGATGCTGTCTGGGGGAGTTTCCGGCTCCAAGGCTGATGCCAAGGTTGTCGCTAAAAGATCAGCAGACCACTGGATCTGCCTCACCTGGGGTGCTTATAGAATAAGTAAATTTCTGGCTCCTTCCACAGATATACCAAGTAGAATTTGCAGGTAGTCTAAGAATCTGCATTTTAAACAATCTCTGTATTATTCTTACACAAACTAAAGTTTGAAAATCATTAGTGAATGGATTTTTTTCTAGGAAAAAATCCAGGTGTGACTAAAAATAATTACTGAAGTTTTCTGTCAAATGGTAAGGTGCTCAGTGTGTTCAAAGCAAAGGTCATCCGAGTTGACTGTTGTCTGGAATGATGTTGAAAAGAAATGATGTTGTCACTCTTTAAAAAGTGGTAGTTTACCGAGGTACATTATCCATTCTACCCCGCGTAAGGTTTAGTGGGTAAGCTCAGTGCACAGCTGTGAACACTGCAGTGGGCAGTTCCTTTTACCCATTCCTTTTGACTCTCACTTCTTCCTTTCTTATAAATAGTTTAGAGAAAATTAACAAAATCAAACGCTGGTTCTTTGAAAAGATCAACACACTTGAAAACCTCTCACCAGACTAACAATGAAAAATTGATAGACACAAATGAACACTATCAGAAATGAAAGAGGGATCATCACTACTGATTCCCTGGACATTAAAAGGATAATAAAGGAATACTATGAACAACTTTATGTCCACAAATTTGGAAGCTTAGATGAAACAAACCAATTCCTTATAAGACATAAACTTCCAAAAGTCACTCAAAGAGAAATAATCTGAATAAACCTATATTTAATAAAGAAATTGAATCAAAAAATTAAGAATTTTGCAAAAGGGAAAGCAGTAGACTCAGATGGTTTCACTGGTGAATTGTACCAAACATCTAATGAAGAAATAATACCAGTTCTCTATCGTCTATTCCAGAAAACAGAAGCAAAGAGAACATTACCTAACCCATTTATGAGGACAGAATTGCCCTAATACAAAAACCAGATAAAGATATTACAAGAAAAGAATACTACAGACCAATAACCCTCATGACATAGATGTAAAAATTATCAACAAAAAATATTACCAAATCAAATCCAACAATGTAAAAATGAATTATACACCACAATCAAGTGGGATTTATTCCAATTATGCAAGACTGTTTCATAATTCAAAAACCAATCAATGTAATACACCATGTCAAGAGGCTAAAGAAGAAAAATCATATGATCACATTAATTGATGCACAAAAAGCATTTGACAGAATCCAACACCCAGACATGATTTTTAAAAAATTCTCAGCACACTAAAAATAGAGGGAAATCCCCTCATCTTGTTTAAAAAGCATCTACAAAATCTCTATAGCTAGCATCATAGTTAAATGTGAGAGAATAGATTTTCCCCCTAAAATTGGGAACAAGGCAAGGATGTCCTCACTCACCAATCCTATTCAATATCTCATCAGAAGTCCTAACTAGTGCAATAAGACAAGAAAAAGAAATAAATTTTACAGTGTGGAAAAGAAGAAATAAAACTCTCTTTATTCACAGATGGCATGTTTGTCTATGTAGAAAATCCCCAAAAATCTTAAAAATAAAATCTCCCGGAACTAATAAGCAAGTATAGCAAGTTTTCAGGACACAGGGACAGTACACAGAAGCCAATTGCTTTCTTATAAATGGTTTCTCTTTCATTGTGGAAAAAAGTTAATCCAAATAAACAGGCATTGCTAACTCTGAGGGGGCCACTGTCAAATTGAAGAGAAAATACACCTTTCCCTGAAGAGTCAATAATCCTCTGAAAGAAGAAGCACAACATATGTTCTCTCGTTTTGTGGTTTTATATCCATTATCTTGATTCTTTTCTGGAGTTGGATGAGACAAAATGCTAGCTAAAAGTCAGTTATTAAAGGGCAGATGGCCTAACCAGAGCAGAATGTTTTGGTGGTTATGTGTACGTAACGAAAAGGGAAAACTGCAATTTGATGAAGGAAACTCGGGATTTATGCCTCCTTTGTAGAAATGGTAAAATGGAGGTCTTAAATTTCTATGCCACTTTTATAAGTTTAGAAGGCTAGGGAAAATTGTTCTAATGCCTCTGCAATAACGTTGTGATAATTCTCTTTTTCATCCATGCATTCCGTTTTTGTCATTTCTCTACCCACCCCACTTTTTTAATCGACATAGACTTTTAGTGCATTTGCTCAGTTACCCAGTAGGCAATGACTGCCTGCTCTCAGGTGATGTGTGTGAGTTGTCAAACACAAGGACAGCCCTGATACTGGCAGGCCCAGCGATGACTACAGCAAAAATAGGCATAGATATTCAGACAACCACTTAGTCTGGCTCCCGACAGCTTTCATTTACAAAATTCCTTTACTCGACTTCTTGTGGAACTCCATTGAACACTTTTCCAGAAACCTGAAATCTGGCAAAACCCCCAAATCTCAGGGCTAGTTTGCCAGGAGAATTGCGGCAGTGGATGTGTGGATGAACGTAAGTGGCACTGCCTATGGACTAGTTCACATGGGTCCCCACAAACCTAGAGTCACCACCCAGCAGCAGGAGCCCTCAACAGGCCAAGAGAGCACACCAAAGCAACATTTGCTCCTCTTCTTTTATGAAAATGTGGAGACCTTGCTTCCAGCCTCACTGTGACACTGGAAATGATAAAAAGAATATCTTCTCTAAACAACTTCCGCCCTAACCAAGCAGCCCAGGGCTGCCAGGGAACGGTCTTCAGCAAATTCCACACTCTCTTCACCGTGCCAACTCTGACCTCCACAGCCGCCAAAATAAAAGAGCCCTAAGAAGCACAATACTTGTTCAAAAGAATTTCTGCACATACAGCCACAATCCAGAATATCGTGCCTTTTATATCTTTCAAGAGACTCACAAGACCACAGTCTTGGAATATTAAAATTGCTAAAACCTGGTTTATATCACCCAGCTTCACAGAAAAAAAAAAGGTTTAGGGTTCACAGAACTTCCAAGTAAAATATATTGCTGATAGTGCATCTTTCCCCAAACACAACAAAGACACTGTGTTGATTAGAAGTAAATTGTTGTGGGAACTTTCATTTTTCCAAAGTGGGTTTCTATGTGAAAGTGTGCAAGGATCTGAAGATTTTCCTTTCATTCCTCATTATTAAAAGGTAACACAAATTCTCCCAACAAATCTAGGTTTGACACCTTCTGGTTAGAATTCAAAAAGTGAAGAGTGACAAAATTCATACCACTTGGGGAGAGGACCTCTTTCAAATATCCTTCTGGCAATTAAGAATGATTTGCAATTTGTAGGAGCTCTGTGTCTTTAACCTTACTGAGGAAATAGTTCCTCTGGGATAAGCGTTGCCTAAATTGGAAACAGAAAGAATTCCCTTCAGGGAATTTCTATCAAGAAAGAAAGAGAAAACATGTCCCACTGCCATTTCTCCATGGAATTGTCTTCTACAAATACACACTAAGATAACAAACATGTTCTGGGAAGCTTCTTTGTACATGAACAATTCAGAGAAAAATATGAATTTGCACAATCAGAAAGCAATCGCTGTCATGCAAGTACAAATTAACTTTTGCTCCTCAAAATAACATCTATATTGATTTCTAAGTTTAACTTAGCCTTTGGAGAATTTGTTTTGTAGGACTGAAAATTAAACTGAAAAGTGCAGTCAAGAAAGTCACACAAAAGGAGTGTTGGAAATATTGTGTATGAGAGAAAACAGCAATGCCAGCACTCCTTCTGTGAATCCCTGCATCCAAACCAGAGCCTGGAACAGGAAACAAACAATAGGAAGTTATAGCCTATAAATGGACCAGATGTTCAAGAACATCTAAAAAGCTGCTCTGCCAAGGGGCATAGCTGGAAGAGGAGAGAAAGAGAGAGTCACGAGAACAAAGGAAAGCGAGGTGGAAGAGCAAAGTACTGTAAAACCCAGCAGACAACAAAGAATTAAAGACATCAACGTTGCAGTGATGGAGCAATACATTCTGCCAGGAAAAAAAGAAGTGGGAAATAAACGTAAACCAGACCATTTTCAGATGAATTCCTGTGTTCTCCTAAACAATCTAGAGGAGCATTGTTTAGCTAGTAAAACAATATGGAAAATAAAAGTTAACGTTTGTAGAAGTTCAAAAAAGAGAATAATGCAAGACTCTAATTACTTTGCAATTTAAGGAGGAGAACATCAAAGACACAAAAGATTGAAGGGAAAATCTAAATGGCCTCCAAGGCCTTTATATTTCTGAGATTTCCATAGGAATAATATTCTAAAATAAATTAAAGGTCATGTGTTTCACAGTCAGCCTGTGGAAAAATAAGGGGGCTTGGGAGCAGATGATGAATCAAAATCTACAGCAGACCTAGTCGTGTGTTGTAAAATTAAATGCAAATTTCGTAAGTATCTTTCCCTAATTCTAGGAAGGATGATGTCACTTAGACATCTGAAATCTTCACAGAAGTTTGTAAAAGTGGCAATCCCTTTTCTCTCACTCAACGTGACTTACTTGTAGAACTCATCACACTATTTTTCCTTACTTTTTAGGAAAACACTTAATTCCATAGACAATTTCTTTTTAAAAAAAAAAAGATCTATGAAGATTTTATAAAGCTAAAGCAATAGCAGAAACAATGGATACAATGATTTTTAAGAAAAGATTAGGACTAATGATGCAGTCCAAGTTTTCAACATAACAAGAACTTTCCTTTTCTTGCCAAAATCAAGAGCAATTTTTTTTGTAATAATAAACTTTAATTTTTGAGAAGTTTTAGATTACAGAAAAGTTACATCAAAAGTGTAGGGGAGGGAAGTGGATGAGGCTCAAGCGATTGGGCTTCCACCTACTACATGGGAGGTCCCGGGTTCAGTTCCCAGTGCCTCCTAGAGAAGGTGAGCTGACACAAGAAGATGATGCAACAGAAAGACATAAAGAGGAAAGACAAGGAGAGGCACAACAAACCAGGGAGCTGAGGTGGCTCAAGCCATTGAGTACCTCTCTCCCACATGGGATGTCCCAGGTTCG
>PVKH010039495.1:0-11183 GCA_004027955.1 Chaetophractus vellerosus | reverse complement strand
CTAGGTAGCCAACAATTTCTGTCTCAAATACTTTTTAAAGATTTATTTATTTCACACCCCCACCCGTTGTTTGCGCTCTGTGTCTGTTCATTGTGTGCGCTCTGTGTCTGCTCATCTTCTTTTTAGGAGGCATGGGGAACCGAACCCGTGATCTCCCATATGGCAGGGAGGCACCCAGTCACTTGAGCCACATCTGCTCCCTGTTTGTTGTATCTCTCATTGTGTTTCCTCATTGTGTCATCTTGTTGTGTCAGCTTGCTGTGCCAGCCCATTGCATCAGCTCGCTTCTTGCTTGTCTTCTTTAGGAGGAACTGAGAACCACACCTGGGACATCCCATGTGGCAGGCAGGTGCCCAACTGCTTGAGCCACATCTGCTTCCCCTCAAATACTTTTTTCAAACTGGAAAATAAAACTGAAATACAGAAAACTACATAAAAATAAATGTTTAGCTTTGCGAGTTACTATAAGAATACTTTGTAACAATCACCCAGGTCAAGGAACAGAACTTTGCCAGTCAACCCAGAAGCTGCCCTTCCATGAGCTCCATATTAATCACATCTCCCCCACCCTCAAAAGGAACCATTCCCCTGATTTTTATAATAATCACTTTCTTCTTTCTGTATAGTTTTTATTACCTGCAAGTGCAATCCTTTGACACTATAGTTTAGTCTTGCCCATTTTTAAAAACTTTTCACATCTTTTAAGTCTTTTTGTTTATGTTACCCTCTTTTTCTTTTTCTGTTTTTCTTTCTTTCTTTCTTCCCTTTTTTAAATTTTTAAATTATTTTTAAGTAATGTATCTATTGAAGAATGTGGGGCATTTGACCTATAGAGTTTTCCACTGTCTAAATTTGACTGGAATACTGATGATTTAGTTCAACATGTTCTCTGGCCTCTGTTTTATTTAGCACCTGAATCCAAAGATTCACTTAACGCTCATCATGTTCTAGCATTTGGTCAAGATTACAGGTGGTTCTTGCTGTATCTTTCATCAGGAGGCACATGTGTGTGATTGTCTTTCTTTTTGATGTTAGTAGCTGTTGTTGCTTAGCACCTAGAGCCATTAATTCATTAAGGGTTACCAAATGGTGATATACTAATTCTATCATTTCTTTTTCATTAGCTAGTTGGAATGATCTTATAAAAAAACGCTTTCCATCTTCTAGGACTTTGTTACCAACTGGAGCTACACATACGGAAAAAGCTGGATAAATGTTTGATTCTTTCACCTTTACTTAATCTTCCAGATAAAGAATTGGTTCCTACCATCCTTCATAGATGATCAATTAATGTTTATTTTTAAAAATATCATTGTGAACTCATGGATTTAAACATATTTGAAGATTTCAATCAATTGCAGTTGCCCTTTTTGAAGCTCAGATTGTCCTATATCTAGCCAGTGGGAACCTCTTTAAGTTAGTTCCTGAGTCCTTTTGATCTGACCCTTTGATAGCTTCCTCACTATCTGCTATGGCAAGATTTTCTATGCTCATCTTGTACATCTCCTGTTGCAGACCTGGAATCATCCATTTTCCCAAGAAACCCTGGCTTCTTTAGTGGGAAATGTTATTTCAAGACCGTAATCTAGTCATTACTGTGCTTATTAATACTAAGTTGGTCATTGTTTCTAGGCTTTAGTAGACAGTGCTTCATACTGATACTTCTAATTCAAATTCAGGATTACAAGTTTTTTTTGTTTTGTTTTTATTTAAACTTTTCTGTATTACAACTGCATCTCCTTTCTTTGACATTGATAATACTGGTTCTCAATGTTACAGGTAAGGAAATGATAGAAATAGTATATCACATAATTACTTACTTGATCTCACAGTTTCAGAAGAATAATACAACTATTACTTACACTAATATAATTACTGGGAAGAATGAAAAAAAAAGTTTTTTATATTTTTCCCCCATTTTTAAAAGTAGTTTGTGTACATTGTCTGAAAATATCCCCATCACTTTCTCAATTCTCTCCTTTTTAACTCTCATGTAGTCTTTTAGATCAGCATTTCTCTGATCTTTTTGGTTGTTGGAAACTCATTCTCTGGAAGATTCCTTGGAAGTGTTCATGGGAACAATATTCCTTGAATTCTTGTATGTTGATAACAGTTTTGCTGGATATAAAATCCTTGGCTTGTAGTTTTCTTTCTTTAAATATTTTAGATATGCTTTTCCATTTTCTTCTGGCGTAGATTGTTGTTGTTTAATAATCTGATGGTAATCTATTTTTCTTCCCCTTATAAACCACTTCCAGTTTTTGCCTAGATGCCCAAAGGATTTTTTCTTTTTCTTTAAAGCCCAGTAATTTTTCTAATACACATCTTGGTGTTGGTCATTCAGAGTCATTGTTCTCAGCTAGGCTGTGTTTTCCTTCAATAAGCAGTTTCTAGTATTTTTTTTATTACTGGGAAAATGTTGACTTAAGTTTTAGTATTTGTTCTGTTCTTTTTCTTTGGTTTTCTTACTTTTCTTTTTCACTTATTTCTCTTAAGCCATTATATGATGAATTTATGTGCTTTTGTGTCCCTTCTAGTTTAGTTATTTCTGAAATGAATTTTGTAAAATTTCTAATTCTTGGGTTTTTCACCTCATTACTGAGTTTTTCTAATTCTGATTTATATTTTTTTCTGTCGTGTTTTGTATTATTTATTAATGTCTTTTAGCTTCTTTTGAAACAGGGTAAACATTTTTTCCACTTTTTTTATTTTTTGAAAATACTTTGATTACATAAATGTTACAGAGTATATATAGGGGATTCTCATATGCCCTGCTACCCACACCTCCTACATTTTCCCACATTAGCAACATTTTTCATCAATGTAGTATATTCATTGCAATTGATAGACACATTTTGGAGCACTGCCACTAAGCATGGATTATAGTTTACATTGTAGTTTACATTCTTTCCCATTCAACTCAGTAGGTTATGGCTGGAATATAATGGCCTGTATCCATCATTGTAATATTCACATGATTCCCAAGTCCCAAAAATGCCCACCTATTACACCTGTTTTTCCCTCTCCCTAACCCCAGAACATCCGTGGATCATTGCCTCCACAACAATGGTATTTCTTCCATTGCTAGGATCACAAGTAGTCTATAGTAGAATACTAGTAAGTTTATTTTAGTCCATAGTTCGTTTCCCAATCGTGAGGACTCTGGGATGGCGATTCCCACTCCACCATTAATTGAGGGGGGCTTTGATCCCATGCATCCGATAGATGGGACTCTCTTGCTTGCAGTTTAGGCACTCTCGGTTCCTTGGTATATTGTTTGTCCATCATCTCCTCCTGGTTAGTTGTCCTGGGTGTGTCCATTGAACTGGAGAGTAGGTGTTGCAACTCCTTTGAGATTCGGGCTCAGCTGACACATAGGCAGCCCAAAGATTTAAGTCTCTTGGATGTACACTTACTAGGGTAAAATTTTAATCTCTTCTGTCAGCATATTTTTCTGGCATGCATTCACTTTCTAGGAATGATATTCTGCTTATTCTTTTCCTTATGATAGTTTTGTATGGAATTTGACCCAGTGCTTTACTGTTGCTCATTTTTGTGTGAAATTTGTTAACCTGAACTTTTAGAAGGAGGGTGGCTCAGGGTAGCTTTTCTAACTTCATAGAAAATGTGTCTGTTAAAAACATGATGCTTACCTTCTAAGATTTTCTACCTCTGTTCCTTTCCCTACCAACTACTTTTGCCTCTCTTCCCATTTCTGTTGTTCCTTTCCTGCTCAATTTGTATTGCACTGCCAGCAATTTCCCTTTAGTTTGGGGCCCTGTTTGGAAGGTAAATCTTGTAGGTCAGTTTTGAAATTTAATAGGGACTGGGTTGCTTTTCCACCTTTAGCCCTTGTTGCAGATCCCTTATACTCGCCCACTATTGTTCACAGGTGGTAGCATCAGCCTAGATTCAGATTTTATTCTCATATTGTCCTGGCCAAGCTTTCCAGTGAACACCTGCTGGCTCATTTGAGGCTCTCCTATTCTCAAATCCATTAGATACTACGTTGTTTCTCTCTTGTTTTTCTTTAATAGATACAAAAACAATGCAGGTCTTGTAGCTACAGGTTTATCCTCATCTGCTTATGTTTTGATTCATGTCAATACTTTTTCATCTAAATTTATTGTAAATGTTTTCTACCAGTTCTTGGTTTTGCTATCTAATTGCTCTGTTTGATTTTATGTGGGAATTTAGAGAAATTAGAAAACCATTCTGCCTCTACTACCACCTTTCCAAAATCTTCTCAAATACCTTTTAGTGTTAATTTCTCATAGATTGCCTGCCCAAAGAGAGAATGAAGTGACAGAAGCATATAATTGGTTTTTTTTTTTAAGATTTATTTTATTTATCACCCTCCCCCCCCCCCCCCCCCGTTGTTTATACGCGCAGTGTCCGTTTGTAATGTGCTCTCTGTTTCTGCTCTTCTTCTCTTTAGGAGGCACCAGGTACCAAACCTGGGACCTCCCATGTGGGAGAGAGGCGCTCAGTCGCTTTAGCCGCCTCAGCTCCCTGATTTGTTGTGTCGCTCATTGTCTTTCCTCTTTGTGTCTCTTTGTTGTGTCAGCTTGCCACGCCTGCCCGTTGCATCAGCGCGCTGTCTTGCTTGTCTTCTCAGGAGGCACTGGGACCTCCCATGTGGTAGGCAGGAGCTCAATCGCTTGAGCCACATCTCCTTCCCAATTGTTTATTCTTAAACCAGTCAAGTAGGAGGTCCTTGAAGGTTTTCCTCCCCAACATTGTCTTGTGTGAGCTCATTTTTGGCTTTTGGGACTAACACTCTTAGTTTTTTATCTTCTCTACTCCACTTCTTTCTTCTAAGAGATTAAGGCAAAATAGTAATTAAAGATTAAAGCCTATTTTTGTTTATCTCTTCATTGCATCATCAGTATTCTCAAGAAAACATTCCTGGTCTTGCCTAGAAATAAGCAAATAAACAACAGAATAATGGTACTCAAGATTTGGGTTGGGCTTATTAAGCATTTAAAGGCTGTTTTTGAGAAGACTTGATAATTTCCTAAGAATAAGTGCTATATTAATAACAGGTTGTTGTTTTTACTATGTGTATTATTTCATTTTATGATGTCAATTTTTTTTTTTACTTCTCCATGTTTCCTGATCCCCCCATTTTCTCTAGTAATGTTCACTTGAACAAGAAATATTGCCTTTCATGCTTTTCTAAAGTGTGGGTATGTAATTATTATACTTCAAAAGGAAAATTTAGGTATTATTTTACTTTTCAGCAGTTTATTTTGTAGAGGCTTATCTAGTAGTATTTTTCAGATTGTTTGTTAATTCGTCTGAGCCAAGCCTTAAAACAATTCAATTATTCTTTTTGTTGTTAAATGGTTATCAGGAGAGGACACTTTAAAATATCAAATGAATTCTGAAACAATATTTTTTTCTGATTATCTCATACTGTTACTTTTAAGTCTTTAGTATGATCTTGCTAGAATTAATTGCTAGAATCTGCTAGAGATAATCACTTTATTCAAATTTTACAGTCTGTAGGGCTCCCTCTTTTTAATGTTGAAATGAACAGTGTTTGAAAGGATTAGCGTTTAATTTTAACTCTCATGTGTAGGTATTATTTTTAAGAATTTTTAAGTATTACAGAATTTTTTTCAAAATTCTGATGATTCACTGTAGGCTCTGCAAAGTGTGATCCACACAGAGCAGAAGCATCAGTTTCACCTTGGAGCAGACTAGAACTGCAAATTCTTAGGTTTTACCCCAAACCTACTGTTTTGGTTAATAATTGCTACATATTAAACTACCTCAAAACTTAGTGGTTTAAAACAACCATTTTATTAGAGCTCATGATCCTTTGGGTTAGAAATTTAGGCAGAGCTCAGTTGGGCAGGTCTTGTATTCCACAGGATGTCAACTGAGTTCACTCAGTGGTGTTTCTGCTGGTGGCAGGGCTAGGTTGACATGCCCAATCAGGACTGATTGGCTCCTGTAGTGGATGCCTGAGTGCTCCCCCATGTGGTCTCTCACTTTCTCTCCCCGCCCCCCAGATGACTCGCTTGGGCTTCCTTATAGCGCGGGGATCCCATGTTAGTAGAACTGCTTATCTGGTGGCTGGAACAAGCAGGGAAGGTAGAAGTTGCATTTCTCTTAAGTCCCAGAACTGGAAATTATACAGCATCACTTCCACTTTAAGTTATCACATTTAACACACATTTTTAATTACATAGTAATTTCCAGGAGGTTGTCAAGTCAAAATTAATTGTCCTAAAATTTAAAAATATTTTTTCTTTCTCTGTGAATTATTTCCAAGAAAGTCAGTGTTAGGATAAGGAGAATTTTGAAACATTTTTATATACAGAACCTACTATGTTTAGCCTTTGTTTTCTAATTTGCTTAAGCATCAAGCAACAGAAGAGGTCCATCTTGGATAAATGCTACAACAAATTTATAGTTTACTCTACAATTCCTTTACTGTGAAAAAAATTATCTTCTTATTTTATTTCTTATTTATTTTATTTAAAATGTTTATCAAAATCACTCACTAAAAGAATTAGAACAGTTACTGATTTAGTTTCTTTGCTTCATTGGAATAATTGAGAGAATATGAAGCTGTATTAAAGAAAAGAGCCTATTCAGGAAAATTATTCAATTATTTGAAAATTTCAAATAGATTACACTCTTTTAGCAAGTTTTTTGAGGGTTTTTTTTTTAAGAAATAAAGCAAGAAGAATAATTTTATGACTACAACCAAAAACAGAATTTTTTTTATAATTTCCAAAGTATATTCCATGATCTGTTTTCTGAAAAATTAAATATAAATTAAAGACACTGAGGCAAGTGTTCCTATCATTTCTACAAATAGCATGGACAGCAGTTGTAAAACTTGGAGTCAAAACAGACTGATAGAGATTTAACATTTATTTCCTTCATGTTTGTGTGTGTATATACATGTAAGATTATATGTACGGTATTGTTTTTATATATGAATTATTCTTTACTTTAACCTTAACTGATGGTCAACCTAATAAAGAAAATAATTAATGCACTTCTACTATTTGTTTCAATGTAAGAAATTTAGCAGTTTCATACTGGCTAGAGTCTAGAATCAGTTGACTTTGAGAAATCTTAATTTTTGAGCAAGTAAAGTTTTATGATAGCTAATTTTTATATCTCCTAAGATCTTTCTTTCATAAAGGGGACATCTTCATTGTCTAACCCTAAATGGAGTATCACAAGCATAAAATTTAAATAGTAATACTTTCAGTATTTCCTTATTTGGGAGATAAGCTTTTTCAAGTTTCTTGGGGGAGAAAATAGCTACTGTAAAGATTATTTTTATAACCACTGAGTAGCTATTGTTCTTTCCTTCTTGATTTCTGCTCTCAAGTTCTGTGTGGCCTATTTTTTAAAAGGTAAAAATGGGGGGGGGGGTATTATTTTGTAAATGGCTAAATCCAACAGGATAATGTTAAGTATTTTTACCTAGATAATATTAAATATTGAAAATTCATACCTTTACTTTTAGTCGTGTAGTTTTCAAACATACAAACCAGGTATTTTATAAGAAAGGTTACTAGGACAAAAATAACCCAAAAATAATTTAAAAATAACTAAGTTAAATGTATGCCATAAAACTTTATTTTTCTTTCTTCCCAGGTAAACTTCCATTTCTCAATGTGAATGCTTTACATCATTAAGATGAATTGAATGTAGATTTCAATTAATGTTCTTCCTAAGTGATAAGAATATAGACTTTTAAGCAGGACACGATTAACCATCTACTTAGCATTAATCTACAGGTCCCATAGGTAAGGTTTAGAGAGCTGTTCCATGCTATGGTTACTTAAAACTTTCTGATTCTTTCTTTCTTTTTTTATTAATATTACAGGATATTTAAGATGAGAAAGCACATTGGAAATATAGGCAGTTTATTTAAAGTCAGTTGCTATTCAGATATCTCTTTTGCTTATTGAATTTTAATAATGATTAACCCTAGAAATCTCATTAGAGTTCCAACTTTAATGTTTTTTATTCTCAGTGGGACCAAACAAAATTTAGATGAAAATCTTTTGAAAGTTGTGTAGTTGGGTATTTTGCATTTAAACTTTGCTGATCTATTACCTTCCTATATTTATTCATCTACTTTTCACATTAGTTTATCTGACATACATACATAAACATCTAATTAGGAATATTTTCAATATAGCTGTTCCTTTATTGCCTAAAGTGGTTAGCACTATTCACCATGATTAAAACTTGTCAGTTTAAAAACTAAACTTCTCAGCCCCTTTATTTACTTGCTATATAAGCATATAAAAAGAAATAGTATAAAACTTCTGATGAGCAGAAAATGAATCACTATTCCAAAAACAATATGGATTGAGGATAATATCCTAAAACTCAGCTTTAATATTTCATTAAGATATGGTCTTAAGAGTAAATCCTACAGCTTAAATTTGTATAAAAATATGAAATTGGGGAGAAGATGTAGCTCAAGTGGTTGAGTGCCTGCTTCCCATGTATGAGGCCCCAGGTTCACTCCCCAGTACCTCCTAAAAAAACAAAAAACAAAAAAACCCCAACTGTCACTGGGGAGTGAATGCAGCTCAGTGGTTGAATGCCTGCTTCCCATGTACAAGGTCCTGGGTTCAATCCCTGGTACCTCCAAAAAAAAAAAAAAAGTCATCATATACTACCTACCAATCAAGAAGAAAAATTAGGATATTGGCTTTGAGTGAAAACCAATGTAGATTTTTAAATGTCCTTATAGCAGTGGAAATGCATTTCCCTATGCACATTTACTTGTTTTGACTATGTGATGGGAAATTCACAGTCCTTATAGTGCTTCTATAATTTCTAACTTTACTTTTGGATCAAACTTGGTTTATTTATAGCAAGGCAGGTCTATTTGGAAGGCAGCATGTCCTTTCTTTTATGAAGAAGTTGTTTAACTGTAGTTCATTACTTAGAAAGGATACTGGCCTATTTTTCAAAACTAAATAATATGTATTAATAGTATTAGTTTGGTCTAAAGAAATCCTGATATATGTGGAAATGAAAATCTTCAAAACTGGTATAAATTAGGGAATAATTATTTCCATGTCCAAATAACTTAATACACATCCTTTTAAAAACAAGAGTTTATAAAATTAGATTACATACAATTTTCAGGAATACTTCTGCAACAATTAGCCCTCATATTAATATTGGGTAAGATAATCATTTTGCTAAGAAGTGGTCATTTTTGGTACAATGGAAAATAATTGGGATTTATTAAATGTTCTTTCTCTCTTTTTTCCCAGATTTAGAAATGGCTGTTGCATACTGGAACTTAGTATTATCTGGAAGATTTAAATTTTTAGATCTTTGGAACAAATTTCTATTGGTAAGTATACTCTTGTTTCTTGCTGTGTATGCCCAATGTGAACGTGAAGTCAGCTGATTATAAAGTTAGCATTTTCTTCTATAAATAATTATCTGATTTCTTGTAAATTCTTTGTAACTCCCTCTTTACCAGCAGGTACACCAGAATATTCTTCTCCTTCCTGAAGAAAAGTATTTAAGAATATTTTGGGTAAACTATAAAGTCGTAGTCAGAGACAATTAGATACAGAGAAATTGCCACACAGCTTTGCCACATTCCAGTATGCCACAGCAGATAAGCCTCAAGTGTGAGCTGGCTCCAAGGCTGCTTTTATAAAGTAGTTCATGGTAACCACAGGAAACTTTTTCTGTGTTGGGGTTTCCAGATGATTTGTTTCAAACTTCAGCCAGCTATTGATTTATTATCTCCTCTGAGGTACTTAAACTAATTCTGTACTTTCTCTGAGAAACTTAGAAACCATAAAGAAAGTATCAGTACTATACTTCCTGTAAGTTGCTACTAGTTCCAGAACTATGGACTGTCTCATTGTCTAGTAGTTCTCCAAATTACTGTGTATATCTTTATACTCTGATAATATTTTAAATTTTTATTTTACAATATGCAGAAGGAAAGAAGAGCTTAGTTGGCTAAATCTTTTTTTTTAAAGATTTATTTTTTATTTATTACATATCCCACCCCCCCCTTTCTGCTTGCTCTTGCTGTGTGTCCATTCCTGTGTTCCTCTCTGTCCGCTTTGTCTCCCCCCGTTGCAGCGATGCGCCAAGACTGGTCACCGTGCAGGCGGCTTTGCCCCGCTTGTGGGCAGCTTCTGCTTCCATTCACGGCCGGCTCTGCTTCAGTTCACAGGTGGCTGGCTGCGCTCCATTCGCGGGCAACCTGCCCTGCCCGTGGTGCCTTTGCCCTGTCTGTGGCAGCTTTTTGCCCTGCCCACGGCGGCTCCGCCCGCCCATGGCGGCTTGCTCTTCTCAAGGCGGTCTGCCTGCTAGGAGAGGTCCCCGGGAACCCATCCCGGGGCCTCCCATGTGGTATACCGGCGCCCTATCCACTGGGCTATACCGCCCGCCCCAGTTGGCTCAATCTTGAATCAATCTGTGCTGGCTGCTTGGAGCAGATTGTGCAATAATGCTGGGTCCTGTCTTATAGTAAGGAAACTACTCTTAAAGTAAAATAAGATAACCCATGAAATGACAGCAAACATCAGTGTTATTCAGGGTTCCTATATAATTTTGTAATGCTTTCAACTGCAAATAGCAAGACCTAATAGTATCTTAAACAAATAAGGTTTTAATTTTATCACATGAAAAGAAGTCTGGAGGTAGGCGTCAGCTGGAATTATTCAGCAGCTCAGTGATCTGACATTCCTGAAGTTTTATTGACCTTTTCCTTTCATCGTATTCATAGAATTAATGTTACAGATGAGGTGTTTTCTTTCAAAGCAGGAGAAAGGAGGGAAAGGGTGATGCCAGCTTTTGTCAAGAAAACAAAACTCAGAAGCCTGTGCCCCCTGTGGCTCATTGGTCCAAACTGGGTCATGCAGTCAGCCCTGCATGGGAGGCTGGGAACACAAATATCCCTCAACAAAATCAGAACTCTGTTAGCATGAAGAAGGGAGGAGTGGATATTAGGTAGGCAATTAACAGTGACCACCAGGGGCCGGCTCGATAGCCCAGTGGATAGGGCGCCGGCATACCACATGGGAGGCCCCGGGTTCGGTTCCCGGGGACCTCTCCTAGCGGGCAGACCGCTTTGAGAATGGCAAGCCGCCATGGGCGGGCCAGAGCCGCCGTGGGCAGGGCAAAAAGCTGCCACGGACAGGGCAAAAGCC
>PVKH010039494.1:0-11177 GCA_004027955.1 Chaetophractus vellerosus | reverse complement strand
TGATGATTCTGGGATGGTGATACCTATTCCACCTCTAATTGAGAGGGGGCTTAGTTCCCATGGGGCAGATGGAAGGGACTGTCTTCCTTGTGGTTGTAGACTCTCTCAGTTCCTTGGGATGATTGTTGCCCATCATGATTTACTTGTTAGTTGTCCTGGGTGAGTCCAATGAACTGGAGAGTAGGTGTTACAACTCTGTTGAGATTCAGGGACTGGCTGGCACATGGATAGCCTAAAGATTTAAGTCTCTTGGACATAAACCTATCAACTCTAGTACTAGCTATAGTTTCAAATAGAAGGGCCAGAAGAGTCGTGTGTAGGGAAACCACAGCTGAGTCCAACTCTGTTACACTGGGGAACATAAATTCCAAAGTAGGGCCCACTTGCAGGGCGCCAAACTCCTGAGCTGTTAGCCCTGCCTATAGTATCTGTAGGTCTCCAGAGACCTCAGGAACACCATTATTTGAAGCAATATTTACTGTGGCAGTCAATGAGATCATTCTGAGACATGCATATGTGTAATCTTTGGGATGACCTTCCGAATCACTTTGAAGTCTCTTAGCCATATAAACTCATTTGTCTTTACCCTTTTACCCTTTTGGTCAGAGTCTTTTTCCAGTTGCATTGATAGTTGGTGCTTGGTAGTAATCCCTTAGTGCCAGGGAGGCTCATCCCTGGGAGTCATGTCCCATGCTGGGGGGAAGGTAATGCATTTACATGCTGAGTTTGGCTTAGAGAAAGGCCACATTTGAACAACAAGGAGGCTCTCAGGAGGTAACTCTTAGGCAACCTATAATACTAGGCTAAGTTGCAATTTCAAAAGTAAAGGATCATATGTACTGTCATCAATATCAAGGGCCTGTCAATGATCCATCCTCCTTCATTGCCCCTGTACTCAGGGGATTCCTGCTGTTCCATTAGAGAATGTAGCATAACTCTCCAGGATGGGAATTCGATATTCTTTTGGTTATTGTGTGGATCTCCACCCACCATGACAATGCCCCATGAACTCTTTCATATGCCTTAAAGATATGCCCCAGGTGATCCTCTTCCCATGCATGCCCCATCACTGACACCCTGCGCCAATGATCCTCCTCTGCCACAGTTGTAACCCTTTTGTGATCCAAATGTCTTCAAAAATGAAGCCAACAAAATAATCGAATAAGTTAATTAGAAAATGAAATAATAATGAGTTTTTAAAATGTGAAATAAAATACAAAAAGTATAAAAGAATTAAAAATAATAAAAGAAAAACAAAAGAAAAATTGGCATCATATCTTTCATCACTGTAAGTTCTCTTGTCTTGTATGTACAGTGATATTTTCTTCCATTTATTCCCCCAATGTCTTATTTTTTTTTTCATTTTATCTTCAAAGAAACTTTAGTTTACAGAAAATTCATGTACAGAATACAGGGGATTCCCATATACCCAACATCCTCCCCCTTTTCCCCATTCACCTATTAATAATATTTTACATGTGCATGGTAAATTTGTAACAATTAATGTACAAATATTGAAGGATGGCTACTAACCATGGTCAATGATTTACTTTATGGTTTACATATTGGTACATACACTTTTATAAATTTTGATGAAATTTAACATGGCCTGCATCCATCATTGCAAGATCATGTAGAATACTTCCATTGCCCACAAGATGCTCCATGTACCATCTATTCTATTCCTCCCTCCCCCTCCCCTCAGGACCCATGGCAGGCACCAAGCTTCACTCCTTGAGGAACAAGATTCATAGTTACTTGCAACAACATTGAGGGCTTGACATACTAGTCTGTCCTCCCCTATAAGGCACGGCCTACGCTCTCAAGAGACTCCCAGCTTTCTATTTGAGAACATAGCAGGACTTTCCAGGATGGAGGTCCAACACCTTCCCATTCATTGTGTGGATCACCACCCACTGCCACACTGCACTACGACAGGATGAACAGTCACACACTCTCTAGAAGCCTGTCCCAGGTGCGCCCTGTCCCACATGCCCCCACATCCAACACCCCGAACCAGTAACCCTCCCCTGCCATATCAGACAAAAAACCACATTTCCAACGTTGTGGTTTTAACTACATGCCTGCAAATCCCCCTGGTTCATCCACTACCACCCCTGACCCTCCCCCCAGGTCCATGGAGAATGCACTCCCCCACCCCAACCCCCTCATAGGCCAGCACTTCTCAACCCAGTAGTATCACTGAACCAACCTCATGCCCATCCACTGCACAACTACACCCTTCCACCTTATCATAGATTTTGTCCATATGGGCATTGGCTCACAACCCTCTCCTCCCTGTCTCCTGTAAACCTATCTTTTAGACTCTAGCTCTGTGAGTCTGCACAATTTGCCTAATTCATATCATTGAGGTCATGTAATATTTGTCCTTCAGTGCCTAGCCTGCTTCACTGAACATAAGGTCTTCAAGGTTCATCCACGTTATCCCATGTGATTATACTGCATTCCTTCTTACAGCTGAGCAATATTACACTGTATGTATAAACCAGAGTTTGCTTATCCATTCATCTGTTGATGAACATTTGGGTTGTATTCAACTTTTGGCAATAGTGAATAATGCCGCTATGAACACTGGTGTGCACATATCTGTTTGTATCCCTGCTTTCAATTCTTCTGGGTACATATCCAGCAGTGGGATTGCTGGATCACATGGTAGTTCTTCAGGTAGCTTCCTGATGAACTGCTAGATTGTCCTCCAAAATAGTTGCACCATTTTGCATTCCCACCAACAGTGGATAAAGGTTCCCATTCCTCCACATCCTCTCCAACACTTTTAGTCCTCTTTTTTTTTCAATAGTTGCTAGTCTAATGGGTGTAAGATGATATGTCATTGTAGTTTGGATTTCCAGTTCCCTAATCACTAGTGATGTTGAACATCTTTTTAGGTGTTTTTTAGCCATTTGTATTTCTTCTTTGGAGAAGTGTCTATACAAATCACTTGCCCATTTTTAAAATGAGTTGTCTCTTTATTTTCAAGGTGTAGGATTTCTTTATATATAATGGATATTAGGACCTGGTCAGATATATAGTTAAAAACTCTCAATTCAGTTCGATTGGTCAGTATGTCTATCTTTGTGCCAATACCATGCAGTTTTGACCACTGTAGCTTTGAAGTATATTTTAAAGTCAGGTAGTGTGATTCCTCCTATTTTTTTTCTCAATATGTCTTTGGCTTTTCAGGGCCCCTTGGCCTTCCTAATAAATTTTATAATTAGCTTTTCTAATTCAGTAAAAAATGCTGTGGTAATTTTTATCGGGATTGCATTAAAACTGTAAAATGGTTTGGGTAGGATAGACATTTTAATGATGTTTAGTCTTCCTATCCATGAACAGGGAATATTCTTCCATTTGATTTCCTTTAACAGTGTTGTATAGTTTTCTGTGTACAAATCATTTACATTTTTAGTTAAAATTTTCCCTAGGTATTTGATTCTTTTAGTTGCTATTATAAATGGCATTTTTTCTTGATTTCCTCCTCAGATTTCTCATTATTGGTGTACAGAAATGCTACTGATTTTTGCACATTATCTTATAACCTGCCATTTTACTGAACTCATTTATAAGCTCTAGAAGCTTTGTTGTAGATTTCTCAGGGCTTCAAGGTATAGGATCATGTCATCTGGATGGCTTTTACTCCTTTGTTTCCAATTTGGATGCCTTTTATATCCTTTTCTTGCCTAAGTGCTCAAGCAAGTACTTCTAACACAATGTTAAATAAGAGTGGTGTCACATGGCATCCTTGTCACGTTCAGATCTTAGTGGGAAAGCTTTCAGGATTTCATCATTGAATATGATGTTACCTTTGGATTTTTCATATATACCCTTTATCATGTTGAGGAAGTTTCCTTCTATTCCTATCTTTTAAAGTGTTTTTATCAGGAAAGGGTGCTGTATTTGTCAAATACTTTTCCTACATCTATAGAGATGATCATGTGATTTAATTTTTTTATCTGTTTATATGGTGTATTACACTGATTGATTTTATTATGTTGAACCATCCTTTCATACCAGGATGAAACACACTTGGTCATGGTGTATAATCCTTTTGATGTGTTGCTGAATATGATTAGAAAGTATTTTGTTGAAGTTTTAGCATCTAGTTTCATTAGAGCGATTGGTCAATAGTTTTCCTTCTAGTGGTATCTGTGTTTGGCTTTGGTATTAAGGTGATGTTGGCATCATAGAATGAGTTAGGCACTGTTCCCTCCACTTCTATTTTTTGGAAGGGTTTATGTAGGGTTGGTGTTAATTCTTTCCAGAATGTTTGGTAGAATTCACCTGTGAAGCCATTTGGTCCTGGGCTCTTCTTAGTGGGGAGATTTTTGATGACTGATTCTATCTCACTACTTGTGATTGGTCTGTTGAGCTTATCAATTTCTTCTTTTGTCAATGTAGGGTGCTTGTGTGTTTCTAAGAATTTGTCCATTTCCTCTAAATTATCCATCTTGTTTGTATACAGGTTTTTAAGTATCTTCTTAAGATACTTTTTATTTCTGTGGGTTCAGTGGTGATATCCCCTTCCTTGTTTCTTATTTTATGTATTTGCATCTTCTCTTTTTCTTTGTTAGTCTAGCTAAGGGTTTGTCAATTTTATTAATCTTCTCAAAGAACCAGCTCTTGGTTTTGTTAATTTTTCCAGGGCTTTCTTATTTTCAGTTTCATTTATCTCTGCTCTAATCTTTGTTATTTCCTTCTTTCTACTTCCTTTGTGATTAGTTTGTTTTCTCTTTTTCTAATTCCTCCAGGTATGCAGTTAGGTCTTTGATTTTAGCTCTTGCTTATGGTTATATGTTTCCATCTCAGTACAACTTTTGCTGTATCCCACAGGTTTTGCTAAGTTGTGTTGTCATTTTCATTCATTTCAAGGTAGTTACTGATTTCTTTTGCAATTTCCTCCTTCACCCACTGATTGTCTAATAGTGTGTTTAACTTCTATATCTTTGTGCCTAATCTGTTTCTCTGCCCTTTACTGATTTCCAGCTTCATTCCATTGTGGTCAGAGTAATTACTTTGTATAATTTCAGTTTTTCTGAATACATTGAGAGTTGTTCTGTGGCCTAGAATGTGATCTATCCTGGAGAATGATAAATGTGCACTTGAGAAGAATGTATATCCCACTGTATTTGGGTTAATGTTCTGTATATGTCTATTGAGTCCAGATCCTCTAATGTTTTATTCAACATCTTTGTTTCTTTATTGATTCTCTTTCAAGATATTCTGTCTAATGGTGATAATGGTGTATTGAAGTCCCCCACTATAATTGTAGAAGCATCTATTTTTCCACATAGTTTTTCCAATTTTTTTTCATGTATTTTGAGGTGCCCTGGTTAGGTGCATAAATATGATTGTCCTTTCTTCTTGTTAGATTACCCCTTTTATTAGCATATAGTGTCCTTCTTATAATAGTTTTGCTATTAAAGTCTATTTAGTCCGATATTAGTGTAGCTAATCCTGCCCTTTTTTGATTATTATTTGCATGTAAAATTGTTTTCCAACCACTCACTTTCAGCCTCCTTGCTTCCATGGGTCTAAGTTGAGTTTCTTGCAGACAACATATAAATGCATCATATTTCCTTATCCAATCTGCCAGTCTGTGTCTCTTGATTGGAGAGTTTGATCCATTAACATTCAATGTTATTACTATCAAGGAATTACTTTCATTAGCCATATTATCTTTAGGTTTATGTAGTTTTTATTTCTCTTTTTATATTTTTAGTTATTCTTACACTTTCCTCCAACTCTCTCTCTATCTCGTTTTTTTTTTTTCTTTTCAACCTGCAGAACTCCCTTTAGTATTTCTTGAAGGGCAGGTTTCTTATTGACAAACTCTCTTAATTTCTGTTTATTTGTGAATATTTTGAACTCTTCTTCACTTTTGAATGCTACTTTTGGTGGATAGAGGATTCTTGGAAGTTTTTTTCCTTTAGCACTTTAACTATGTCATACCACTGCCTTCTTGCCACCATGGTTTCAGATGAGATATCAACACTTAATCTTATCGAGCTTCCCTTGTATGTGATGGATCTCTTTTCTTTTGCTGCTTTCAGTATTCTTTGTCTTGAGCATTGGACAATTTGACAAGTATATGTCTTAGAGTAGGCCTGTTGGGACTTACCCTCTTTGCGATGTGCTGCACTTCCCTGGATATGTACATCCATGTCTCAATAGAGTTGGGAAATTTTCATCCATTATTTCCTCCAACACTTCTTCAGACCCCTTTCCCTTCTCTTCTCCTTCTGGGATGCCTATAATGAGTATGTTTGTGCATTTCATGTTGTCATTCAAGTCCCTAAGTCCCTGCTGTTTTTTTCCTATCTTTTTATCTATCTGTTCTACTATCTGTCTGGTTTCAGATATACTGTCTTCCACATCACTAATTCTTTCCTCTGCCTGTTCGAATCTGCTGGTATGTGCTTCCAGTGTGTTTTTTGATTTCTTGCATCGTGCCATTCATCGTCATCATATCCATTATCTTTTTTATGTATGTTTACAATTTCTTTGGCATGTTCTCCCAGTTTCTTCTCAATATTCTTAATCTCTTTCTTCGTTTTATTAAGTTGATTTATGATATTTGTTTGGACATTTCTGATGAGTTGTTCCATGTTCTGCATCTCCTCCTGTTTTTTAGTTTGTTTGTTAGACTGGGCCATGTCTTCCTGTTTCTTAGTATGGCTTGTAATTTTTTGTTGGTTTCCAGGCATCTGTTTGTTTTGATGGTTTTATTTGGTTGGTTAGCTTCTCTTTCTACTCTAGGGTTTTATTTTGTTGTTTTTGTGTGTGGTAAGGTTTCACAATGACATTTTGTTCCTCGTATTCTATTTCCTTGCTGTTGTCTATGTTCCCTTAGGAAAAAAAAATGAATTAGGGCCAGAGAAAAAGATAGAGATAAGAAGTGAAAAACATTAATAGTAATAGTAATAAAGAAAGTTAGAAGAGTAACCAGTGTAAAAAATCATAAGAACTACAGAGGAATAAGAATTTTAAAAGTTGAATAAAAAAAATGAAATAAGAAGCAAAATAGAGAAAAATATATAAAATGAATTAAAAGGCCAGAATGATGAGAAGGGAGGAAAAGAAAAAAGAAAAAATTAAAAAAAAAACAGAAAAAAGAGAGAAATAAAAACAAAAAAATTGAAGACCAAACAAAAAGAGATGGAATGAAAGAAAAGCAACAAAAAACAGAAGATAAGAAAATTAAAGAAAGAAAATAAATAACATAACTAGAAAAAAATTGGTAAAAGATAAAAAAGGGGGGAACAAAGAAAGTGGAAACAACAAACAAGAAACAAAACAGCAGGAACTAAAAATAGGAATAACAACAAAACAACCGAGAAAAAACAGCCTTCCCTTTTAGGCTCCTAAGGAGCTTCTCAGGCTGCCAGTGGTCATAAATCAAACTCCCTGCAGCCTTCCCTCTGCAGGTAATGTACCAGGTTTCAGCATGTAAAACAAGGGAGAAAAAAAAGGAATCTTTAAAAACCATAAAAGATCCAAAAAAAAAACTTAAAATAAAAAGAATGTCTATGTGATCCTTCTCATAATATATCAGCTGGATGCCTGATAACCTGGTGGATCACTTCTCCACTTCTCTAAGGAGACAGGAATCAAACCAGGGCCCTCGTATATGCAAACCGGGACTTCTTCCACTGAGCTCAGCTGTCTCCTTAGGTTACTCAGCCGTCACAAAGCTGTCTGCCTCCCCCCACCCCACAGTCTGCTAGAGTCCTGCTGATTGGGTGCCTGTCCCACCCCCTCTCCAATCTAGTTCCTCTCCCCTGGCAGCTGGGCATGATAGCCTGCCTGAGCAGATGCCCCTCCCCTCTCCCCATTGGCTCGGGGTCCCTTCCAAGATTCAAAGGGGGCTTAGCTGGTCAAACTCACTGCAAAGAAACCACTGTCCATCCTCTATCAGACCCCTCTTCCTCCCAGGGAGCACTCCCTCCCAGTCCATTGCCAGCAGCAAGCCAGGGGATCCACCAAGGCTACTTGCCCTGAGGGCAGTGTATATGTGCTGTTTCCAGCCAAAGGGGTGAGAAACTCATGGTTTTCCTTTGGCTTCTTTATCTTTCCAGCACCCTCCTAGATGACTCAGAGCACCTTCCCATTCTCTATATATCCAAAGCAGCTCCCTTAGATAGTCCCACTTCTCTCTCTGTGTGTGTGTGTGTGTGTGTGTGTGTATCAGACTCTGTCTACCTAATAGACATTTTCCATTTTCCCAGAAGTCCTTTAATAAAAATTAGTGTGATTTTGTTATGTGCTGCTTTCTTGGTCTGTGAACTGTATAACTAGAAGGTAGAGCTGCCCAGGCAAGCTCTATTTACATAGTAATTACCTCAGTGAAATTTCTCATTTTCATCCTTTTTTTGCTTAAAAACAAAACTATTTAAGTCTTCAAATTTTTCTTTTAGAGCATTCTTGGCTTTAGCTCATAAGCTTGGATACACAGTGTTGGTTTGATCTATACAATTTGAACTCACACAGTGCCAATGTCATTATTTACAAGATATACTACAACAGCTACTTGAACTTGCTTTGCCCAAGGGTGGGTGAGAAAGAGCGTTTTATGAAAAGAAATTTGATTGGGATTTTTGGTTTCTTTCTGTTTTTGCTGTTTATGTGGTAATTATTAAATTACACTGAGAGAATCTGATCCTTTCATTTCTAGACATTTATCATTCTTTAAAATACAATATGTGTACCGCTCTGAAAAGAAGATCTAGATAAGGGATATAGAATTTTCTATGTGTGCACACCTGTATATAAGCAAATACATACATTAGATAAGTATTTTTATTGATGTTATTCACATATTATACATCTGCTACCATATCTATCCATTTGTCATGTTTATGTATTTTTGCCCTACATTTCTTTATATTTTGTGTGTTTTCAGGAAACATGCCTTTTCCTTGTTCAATTGTATTGTGACTCATATAGGAATTAGACTTGTATATGAGGATACAGAACTATTGGGTTTTGCATCTACTCATTAATTACCTTTACTGAAGATCTTCATTTCTTCACAGTACTCCAACACACCCTCTGCGTTCTTTTCCTTTCAACAAGCTGAACTCCCTTTAGTAATTCTTGTAACACAGATCTTTTATTGACATAAACTCTCTGTTTATCTGTGAAAAATTTTTAAATCTCCCTCATTTTTGAGGGATAATTTTATTGGATAAAGAAATTTTGGCTGGCAATTTTTCTCTTCCAGTACCTTAAATATATCATACCACTGCCTTCTTGCCTCCATAGTTCTGATGGGAAATCAGAACTTAGCCTTATTGAGGATGCTTGTTTGTGATGAATCACTCTTCTCTTGCTGCTTTCAGAATTCTCTATGTAATTTTGGTATTTGACATTCTGATTAGAATATGTCTTGGACTATGTCTATTAGAATTTATTCTGTTTGGAGTACATTGCTGTTCTTGGATGTGTACGTCTTTCATAAGAGTTGGGAAATTTTTGGCCATTATTTCCTCAAATATTCTTTCTATCCCTTTTCCCTTCCCATCTAACTTACTTTTGTTCTCTTCTATTGTGCCTTTCATCCCAACAATTTCTCTTATGTTTCTAAACAATGGTCTTTATGCTCACAAATTGTCTTCTTAATATCCTTTATCTCTTTATGCATGATTTCCTTCATCTCCTTGAATTGATTTAGAAGATTTGTTTGAACTTCTTTTATAAGTTATACTAAGTTCTGCATCTCCTTTGAAGTTTTAATTTGTTCCCTTGACTGAGCCATCTTTCCTGTTTGTTAGTATGGCTTGTAATTTCTTCCTGAAGTCTGGGCATCTGATTATTTTGGAGTGTTAATTCTGAAAGTCAGTTTCTGTCTCTTGACTATGGTTTGATTATTGATTGGCTTTATGATAAGGTTCTTCCTTGACATTTGGTCCAACTTCTTATGGTCCTATAGAGTAGCCCATGTTCAACTGTTCAGATTTTCTCAGTTCTTTTTCACCTGATTCTTCTCCTGAACAGTATTACAATTTTTAAGATGACACTTTTAATGCAATTGTTTCACCTCCAGAAGACAACTTCCTTTCCTCTGGTCCTTCTCCAGGAAACTTGATTTGTTCTATTTGTAAACAGAATTTTTCCCCAGCTCCTATGATTTGCTTTTCTGTTCTGGGACTGTTCTTGTCTTACATCCTCCCTTGTTCTTCTGTGAGGCTTTTCTAATTCCAGTTTTTTTCCTTGTTAGGATATTTCAAAGATTAGCGAACAAACTTTTTACCAATTCTACACAGGGTAACCCTCAGCTTTCCTTTCTCTAGCCTTATTTTATTTTCTAGTGACCAATATTCTAGTTATTAACTTCATGAGTTAACACAATATATTTTGTTCATAATAGTGTAATCATACAGTGTTTGTCCTTTTGTGTCTGGCTTGCTTCACTCACATAATGTCCTCAAGGCTCATCCATGTTGTTATATGCTTCATGACTTCATTTCTTCTTACAGCTGCATAATATTCTATCAGTTTATCCATTCATCAGTTGATGAACACCTGGGTTGTTTCCATCTTTGGGTAATTATGAATAATACCACTTTAGAAATTGGTATGCAGATATCTGTTCATGTCACTGCTCTCAATTTTTCTGGATATATGCCTAGTAATGGTATTTCTGGGTCATGTGGCAAATCTATATTCAACTTCTTTAATGATTACCACACAGTCCTCCACAGTGGCTGTGCCACTCTGCATTCCCATCAACAGTGAATAAGCGTTCCTACCTCTCCACATCCTCTCCAACACTTGTAATTTTCTATCTTTTTAATAGTAGCCATTCTAAGAGGTATAAAATGATATCTTATTGTAGCTTTGATTGGAATTTCCCTAATAGCTAGTTGAACATTTTTTCATGTGTTTTTTTCATTATTTTTATCCCCTTTATTCTTGAAGGATAATTTTGCTGAATATAGATTTCTGGGTTGTATCACTTTTCTGGCCTCCATATTTTTTGGTGAGAAGTCAGCTGATGGTCAGATATAGATATGAATTTTTGGCTTATTTGAAAAGTGTTATTTCTGTCTTTCTGCATTCAAGATGTTTTGTCTTTAATTCTATGCTTTTCAGAAGTTTATTATATATAAGGTAGTTAGAATTAATGGACCTACAAAAATGCCCATATCTAATTCCTGGAA
>PVKH010039493.1:0-11182 GCA_004027955.1 Chaetophractus vellerosus | reverse complement strand
GGAAATTTGCAATTTGATTAAGGTCAAAATTCTTGAGATGAGAAGATTATCCTGGATGATCCAGGTGTGTCCAATCTAATCACAGGGGTCTTCCACATGCAGAGAACCAGAGAGGTGGAAGCATGAAAAGGATTCTGCCTGCCTTTGCCAGCTTTGAAGGTGGAGGAAGGAGGCCAGGAGCCACCTCTAGAAACTGTAAAGGCCAAGGAAAGGATTCTCCTGCCTAGAGCCTTCAGAAAGAATTGCAGCCTAACTGATTCCTTGATTTTAGCCATGTGAGACTAGTGTTGGACATCTGACCTACAGAACTGTGAGATAATAAAATTTTATTGGTTAAGCCAGCAAGTTTATGGTAATTAACAAATTTAAAAAAAACACAAAGTACTTACCATTTTATTATGTTTTATTAAAAATGGTCTTATTTCATTTATTCTATATTTTGGGCACATTTTGTGTTCCCAGACCCTCCCTATATCTCATCATGATAGGAAATTAATACTTACAGGAAAAACAAGTCTTCGTTCAGCATGCAGATGAGCACAAACACACAATATATGGTGGAAAAGATGTACTTTAATTTGGATCTTAAAATAATTACAAGTCTCATGTTTGAACTTCAAACTGTAACATTTCAGCAAGAGGGAGTCAAATGGGACAATGCCCTAGATTTAAAAATGGAACCAGGTCCAGATGGATTTACTAAAAGGTTACAGTTCTCCTCTAAGAGAGCAGACACAGATTGTTAATTAGATATAAGGGAGTCATTCAACAGAAATTCAAAAATGCAAACATAACAGTTCAGCCCAATTCTCTTGTGAGCAGGAAATTGTTCTTTAAGTAAGTAAAGTAACATGAGTTTAGGGAGAGAAATTTATTTTGCAGCTGCATTTAAAATGAATATAATATTGAAAAGAAAAAAACAACCCAATGAAAGATGATTTTATAAGAGGTTGAGATACAAGAGTGAAGGATACCTACGTAGTAACATATGTAAGTTTCAATTATAGATATATTAACTAGATGAAGTGGGTGAGAAGGAGTAACAAAAGATGAAAGATTAGGTTGTTTTTTGATTTTAGTTACTGGGGCAGGGGATTGAACCCCAGACCTTGTTATGTGGGAAGCCCATGCTCAACCACTGAGTCACATTGGCTCCCCTGAGTTGGTTTATTCATTTGCTTGCTTGTTGTTTGTTTTTTTTTGTTTTTTGTTTTTAAGAGGCACAGAGGGACCGAACCTGGGACCTCCCATGTGGGAAGCAGGCACTCAACTGTTTGAGCCATATCCACTCCTGAAAGATAAGGTTTTACTTTTACAGTGAAAGTATTCAAGGAAAAGAATATTAGGTATACTTATAATCATGATAATAATGAGAATTATTATCTATAGCCTCAGATATGGCATGATAAATATAAACAAAATTGAAGAAATCACATTTCTTAATTATTACTGGAATAAGCATAATTAATTGATAAATTAAATATTGAATATATATTCATGATATAAGCAGTTGATTTCCTGCAATTTGGCTTTATAGTTTAGTCATAAGTCACTTGAATATACAGAAAAGCTTGGCTCTGACATTAGTTGCCATTACAAGAAATATTACTGTGTATGTTAATTGACTTGCATTATTGTTCATTTTTCTATTTCATTCAACATCAAAGATCTTCATAACTATGTATCTTATTATTTCTTAGCCTTTTGAAATTCCTAGTGGTCAATTTCATTGTCTTCAATGAACTTAAAGGTAATTCCTAGAGTTTTTTCTGACCCACATCTTTTCCAGTCTTTCTTACTCATGCTATATGCGTATCTCAATCATTCCCTGTATAATTGGACTCCTGTTTTGCAGAACTTGCTTGCCTGTCCTCTCTTCCTTCTACTTCCCCCTTTCTTTTTCTAACTCTTAAATCCATCTTCCTCTTCTACATTGGTGCCTACCATGTATTAGCACTGTGCTAAGCCTTGGTGCAAAGATGAGTAATAACCTCAGTGAATGAACATTCTTCTACAAAGACAGGCAAAACAAAGACATTATAATAGATGGCTGAAAGCAGTGAAAAATAAAATGCTATAGAACACAGAGGAGGGAGAGAATGCCTTTGGGAGTCGGGAAAAGCTTACCAGAGAGGATGCAGTTTGAAGTGGTTCTTTTTTTTAAAAAAAATTGTTTTTAAAATTTTTTGAAGATGCTTAGATTACATAAATATCACATAAAATATAGGGGATTCCCATATGCCCCACTCCCACACCTCCCACATTTCCCCACATTAACAACATCCTTCATTAGTGAAGTACATTCATTGCAATTGATGACACATTTTGGAGCATTACCACGAAGTGTGGATTAAAGTTTACATTGTAGTTTACACTCACTCCCACCCAATTCTCTAGGGTATGGCAAGATATATAATAGCCTGCATCTGTCATTGCAATGTCATTTAAGACAATTCCCAAGTCCTGGAAATGCCCCCGTGTTATACCTGTTTTTCCCTCTCCCTGCCCTCAGAACCTCCAATGGCCACCGTCTCCACATCAACGATATGATTTCTTCCATTGCTAGAATCAGGATAAGTCTATAGTAGAATACCAGTAAGACTACTATAGTCCATAGTTCATTCCCCAATCCTGAGGATTCTGGGATGGTGATATCCACTCCACCTCTAATTGAGAGGCAGCTTCGATCCCATGGAGCCGATGGATGGACTCTCTTGCTTGCAGTTGTAGACTCTCTCGGTTCCTTGTTATGGTAGTTGTCCATCATCACCTCCTTGTTAGTTGTCCTGGGTGAGACCAATGAACTGGAGAGTAGATTTATTAAGAACTGGTTCTTAATAAACAAGTCTGTTTGCCGTGTGAGAAAGGAAATATGGCTCTGCCTACTTGTGTACCTTTGAAATTTTGGAGAAACTAATTTTCTTGTTATCCTAGAATGCTGAAACAACCAGAATGTCATAAAAAAGTTTGCAACACTTAAAAGGTTAGTATTTTATTTTGAATGAATTGAAGTAGATGAAGGATTTTAAGAAAATATTTTGACACTCATTTTCATTGGTGATTTTCTGGTCTGCTTCTTCCACTAGCATATGATGCTGACATCACCATGAGCAAATTGCATTGTCTCCAGTTTTGTCTGAAGATTTTGAGACAGAATGAAGATTAATATTTCTAAAAAATTAAGATAGCATAAAATGAAATAGTACATATGAAATAGTGCCATGCTTCACACATGTTAGCTTTTAATATGCAAAATAAAACTTCAGATGAAGAAAGTTAAAAGCAGGGATTGGAGGAAGAGAAGAAGACTTGAACCATTCATTTTTTAAAATATAAGACCTCACCATTTAACCAGTTTTTATAACAACAAGGACTTCTATATAGTTACAACTATACAACTGCATAGACTGAGTACGGGTGAAAAACTGGGATGAGATAGAATGTTGGTTATGGTTTTTATAAAGATGAAATAAAGAATAATTGCAGATTAAAGGGAGGAAAAAGCAAGACTGTGAGAAATTCAATACTAGGAGCCACAAAGGTAATTATTTCAGGAAGACCCAAGAGGAGACAAGTTTTATGATCCAGGACATAGGTAAAAGGATTTTCCTAAAACAGGAAAAGGAATGACCCATTCTGAAATGGAAGGGAAAGAACGTGTCTTATAACTTGGAGAATTTATCCTGAAATATTTATTGAGAGCCTACTATAGGCAAGATAACTAATCTATCTGTGATTCAGATTTGGTATTTCAAATTTCAACTCAGTCTTGAAAATGTTATAATTGGGAAGAAGTGCAAAGCTCCAAATAAAACTTTTAGTTGCAAGTGATTATGTAACTATGTCACTTTTCTAGTCATGGATATTTCTGTTTCTATGAGATTTGGAATAGAGATCTAATTTTCTTATTTTTGACAATTACTGGTCTCTTTCTTTAATCTTGCATGTTTCAATTTTGCTTTTTGAATTATTTCCAAAACATTTTCAATTGCCATGAATTATATAGAACTTTGGTGCAAATTTAATCAAACTTGTGCAAGTCAGAGTACCTGTCCCTCTTTTACTGTGTCTGCATTGTTACTCCTAAGCTGTTTCTTTCATGCTAATAACTTGAATAAAATTTGGAGAAGCTTTTAGAAAACAGTTAATTTTATCATTATGCATTCCAGGCTTTCTGCCTCCCACATAGGGTCTGTGTTATGTTTCATTCTTCTCTTAGAGTATCTATTTTAAAATTGTTGAAGTTGTACATAAATGATTTCATTTATCAACCATCTGTGTCTTATCTTTCCATTAATTCTTAATTTTTGATTACCTATTAACTTAATCACGATGAACATTCTTGAAAAATAAAAGAAAAATAGAACATCCAGTTCATAAATTCTTCAATATGACATTAACTTTTATACTCATACATGTGAAAATCTGGAATATGGAGCATGAAAAACTCTTAAGTAATATGCAACAATAAATGCATTCTGGTGGAGTCAGTCACCGCCAGGCAGAGGTTGCCCTCTCTAGGCTTGTGGGACAAATACAGTCATAGATGTTACCTGTTTAGCATATAGTGTTTTAAATACATTTGAATTAGGTGCCAACATTTTAAAATCTGAAGTTTACATATGGAGTTTTTAAAAATCTAGCTTCTCTTTCCAAACTATGTCTTCTAAGAGCAAGAACTCTGGAAGTAATGGATCCTTGTTCTTGCATGGCTAAGTTTGGCTGGAACAAAGTTGGGGCACAAGGTCGACAGTTTGCCTCAGTCAATCCCCACCTGGCTTGTTTAAGATGTTAGAAGAAATTGAAGAGGCAAGCAAAAGACAGATGGTGGAGGGACTTGTAAGACCCATTAAGACACTTCTTCTCTGTGCTAATAGCAATAGGGAGCTACTAAGAAGTTTTAAGGAAGTGAGACAAGTTAAAAGGTTTTTAATATTTTTACAATCATTGTGGCTACATGTAGAGAACAGGTTTGAAGGGATCAAGAGAGGATATAGCAAAACCAGTCAGAAAGCTATTGAAGTGGTATAGATAAGATATGATTGTGACATTGGAGATGGATGAAATGGATATATTTGGGGAAAATACTAGAACATGAATTATGAGTGTTCAGTGGGCTAGATATACGGAGTTGATGGGAAAAAGTTGATGATGGAAACTTTTAGATGATAAGTCTGTTCAAAGGGGCAGGTAATGCTAGAGGAGGACCAGGTTTGTCAAAGTAAAGATCCTTTTTGCAGATTTGGAAATGATGAATTTCTGGATCTATTGAGATACCATAGTGCTCATGAAGAGGTTTGGATTAGAAGTCACGAAGAAGAATGAAATGTTCATTGTATATAGGAACATGGAGGTCAATGGTCAAAGCTCCTTTTCAAGAGAGTTTAAAGTTTAAATACATGAATATTATATAAATAGTATATGTAATACAAATATAGTGCATCATAATTATTTTATTCTATATATAATTTAAATTTTATATAGAATGAACTTATACTGTGTGGTCCTAAAATTGGTTTTGAGTTCATTCCTCAGTGAGAATTATAAAAGTTTTTAACCTAGGCTAACATTTTTGGTCTGATTTTATTTTATTCGTCTTTTATTTTTACAATTGAACTCAGGTTCACAAAATCAAAATGGATCATAATCTTCAGCCTGTGGAATATTTTATTTTTTCCAAACAAAGTCCTTTCTGTATTCCTTTATTTCTCATTCATCTCTTATACTTTACCCCATTCTCCCAACCCTATCAGGACCCATAACACAATTTTATAATGTATGTCTTGAAATTATTTATCTATTTATTCAAAAATATTCATCATGCACTCATATTTATAAAATTACAATAATGTCCTTGCAATTGTGTTTTATAGTGTCCTTTAAAATACATTTTGATATCTATGCTGATAGTTGCAGATATACTTTACCTACCATAAATTATACCATTGTTTCTATGTATCATATTTTATTTATCCATTCCTTTGTTGCTGAAAACTTAGATAGTTTTCTACTCTTTGCCATTATAAAATGAACACATACAGTCATGAACATATTCATTTGTGTCTCTTTGTATACTTGGCTGAAATATTTCTGGCATATGCAATACCAAGGCACAGCGCTCTTGCCTTGTAGAATATGTATAATTAAGTTTCACTAAGTAATTACAAAGTGCTTTGCAGAATGGTTGCATCCTTTCTCAAAAGTTTTCTTTTGTTAGAATCTGAGAACCTTTATTATAATAATATTCAAAATGTCTCATTGTTTACCTTAAGGTGCAAGTCTTTCTTAAAAAGTATGTTTCCACTCATATGCTCTGGGAAAAAATCAACTTTCATACATACACCTCTTATATGATTTCTTCTAGCAATTATTTATTTTTTATATTTATGCATTCATAGTGATACCTGTGTTTATCAATTTATTTTACTTGTAGGTTCCTGATCTTTTTCAATAAGCATTTTGTGTTCTGTTCAGTTACCTATGCAATTATGTGGTAAGGGGTACTCTTAGTTATGATATTATTCTGTGGAAATGGATTGGGGAAAAGAGGTTCTGGCAACAGGGACTTGTGCTCTTGAAAGAGAGGGGAAAAGATTGGAGAAGGTTTAAGTTGAATGATTTCACTGTGTTTTGCCTGACACATTCACTTAGAGGGAGAAAAGCTACAAAAGTCCCAAAGAGCTCTTGATTTTAGTGTGCATTTTTTATTGCTGGCTGTGAAATTATTCTATAAGAAGAAAAATTCTAAGATTTATTTGTATTCACCATTTTTTAAACATATCTACCTAGAAAGTAAATTCTTTGGGTATGTTCAGGATTGCCTGACATTTTCTAGATATATTAATTAAAATAAGCCCAAGTTCAAATTATGGTTCAAGAATAATAGGTTAGCCTATTAGCTACAGTAGTAAGAAAATCTTATACCCTAAACTTTCAAACCTCTCTGAATCACTTAAATAAAATCACCCTCTTTGTTTGGGGAATTTTAAAAAGTTTTTTTTTTTTTTAGTTGAAATAATTCAACTAAAACAATTCTGAAGTATGGAGTGACAAGGTGCTTTTAAACACTTCCTCTAAGGCCTAGGAAGAGATTTATTCATGTCTGTTTCTATGTGTCTTAAGCACATGGACTGAATGCATGTATTTCTTACTTGCTAGTAGAGGCTGCCTTTTACCATAAAAGCTGAAAATGCTGAACACACATTTTCTTAGCCTTACTTGTTTGTGGGTAGGTGTAATGGACAAAATCCTGGCCGATGGAACCTTAGGGGAAACCTATGAGGAGATTTTGGGAAATGATGTTCGGGATAATAAAGAGATATTTACCAGGCAAAATGCCCCCTTCTTCATTGAGGGACATAGTTGTTATTATGTATAATGTCTGGGTGTGTTGCAGCCATCTTGTATTCAAGAGGGAGGACATCACCAGCATACTGGAGATTTCACAACAACTATATGCTGGATATATGATTGAGCTTTTGCGTGTATCTGGAACTTGTCTGCATCTAGTATTTTTTAAATGGTATGTAGCTCTCTGTGTGCCATTTTCTGGCTTCTGATGATTCCCTGGCCTAATGCATATCCTAGATAAGATGAAGGATTGTCCCAGTTTTAATCATCTTCTAGAAACATCTTTTCTGTAGTCCCAAATGTCCTTCTCAGCAGTTAATTATTTTACAGTTTTCATTTCTAAATTCTGTTTTCAGAAATAGGAGGCTCAAATAGGTAGGTAAAATTCTAATATCAGAAAAGAATGTGAAGAAATTATAATAAAGAGGAAGCAGTAAGATATTAACATATAAATATTGATATCAGAGTTCATATTTTGTTTAACTCAAATTTAGTCTGCCTTCTTATTTCTAGAGTTGCAAATCCAGGCAATTTCCTTGATTATAGTAAGGTAAATGCCAGGGTAGTTATCCGACCCTAGGTATTTAGACGGTAAATGTCCAGCTTTCATGGAGCCATGCGTGCTAAGCATTTGAAACAGGGCTCAGTATCACTATGCCTGTGATACAAATTCTAACTGCAATCTACTGGAGAACGAGAACAATCAGGAGTACTTTTCAACTTCATGCAAATGATACCCCTGAATATATCTTTCTGCTTAAGATTATTAAGCAGAGAATTTTTAAAAAATCTGATTTGTAGCCTATAAAAATATTCCACAACAACAAAATGATGATGATTATACCACTCAAGAATGAGAAAAAAAGGAGGCTTTTGAAAAAATCTTGCTATAAAGATAAAAGAATAAATGTTAGGATATATCTGTGTTTTCAATATAGTTCAATATAACTTGGATCCTTTGTGACAACAGATAAAATGTAGCTTGATAAGACAAAAGACATGAAAAAAGCTCTGTCTGCGAGTCAGAATGAAATAAAAAGGGGACAGATGAGATAGGGAAATATTGAAATTAAATTAAATGCAGTAACTGGGGAGAAGAAGGCCTTATACTTTAGGAAAAGGAAATAGAATCGATATAGTATAAAATGATGTGGAGGACGAAGGTGTGTCAGAATAAAGAGGACAGGGGCAAAGGGATGAAAATAACAAGCAGAGAGGGTGTGTATGGAACACCAAGAATTGATTCAAATCTAGAAATAATTGATGCTTCCCAGAGAGCTCAGAACAAAATGGAGCGGAAGCTTTAGTAAAACACACACACACACACACACACACACACACACTCACACACATGCACAACAGGAAAAGTTGAAGCATATCACATCTGCTGATTGAAAGGGTTCAATCGAGTTCCAGGAAAGATTAATGGAAGTAGACCAATGCTTACATAAGATGTGATCATCTTCTTTAAAACTCAGGAATAGAGAAATAATTCTATGAAAAGCTAGGCAGAAAGTTTAAACAAAAAGATAAAAGAAAGCTATAGATTATTCACAAAAGAAGGAAAATTAGGGCTTCATTTACAATTCTTACAAATAATTTTAAATCAATGAAGGTATTGAAACAATAGTTCACCTACATTGGTTCAAGGGAAACATTTTTATGACTCAAGAATATCATTCCTGGACAATATCTCAAGTAATTTAGGGAATAAAAGAATAATAAGCTGTATCATCCTTGAATCTGACTTGAAAAAAAAAACTGCTCAAGAATGCAAGTTATAGAATAAAACATTACTTTTAGAAAAATTCAAATCATCTAGAAACACAACTATAAATAAATATTGTAAATATTGTTCTAAAACACAATGCAAATATCCACTACACTCTACCTCTTTACTGAATGTCTTATCTAATATTGTACCACGAATGAACCTCGATGTCCTCTGAAAACACTTTATCATTTGCTGATATTCCCTCAAGTGAAGACTGCATATTTTCCAATACAGAGAATATTTCATTGTCATTTTAAGATTGAATATATTTCTTATTTCATAAATGTGTCCTCTAGTCCATTGCCCTTTCACCTGAGCCTAATATCCCTTGCTCCTTGAAGGCTTCTACAACCATCAATTCTTTCTCATTGCTGATTCTTACTGGAAACTAAATAATCTCCTATTGCAGACATTAGCATCTGCTTCAACATCTTCATCATCTCAACTCTTGGAATTATCTGGGTGTCTTTATAATTTATATAGATACTCAGAAAATTTCTTAGTCTTTCAAATATTTTGGCTTCCACATCAGATGGGTTTATACCAACACAATTTCTTCTGCATTATGAACCCTGACTTTTCCAATTTCAAAAAAAATAATAATTAAGTGTTCACTCTTAGATGACGTTAAGCTATAATTTTATACCCTCCACCTTTGCAAAAATTTTACCAAGGATATCAAGCAGGAAGAACTCTTACACAGTTAAAGCAAGGGTCAAATTATTCAGGCATTTTACATTACTTTATGAATTTGAACTTGTGCCAACCCTATCCTAGGTAAATATACTGGATAAAACTTCATATGTTGCACAAAAGACATAGCTGCATTGTCTGTTACTCACTAAAATGTAACCTGAAAACAACTCAAAGACCCATTATAGGAAAATGGCTAAATACATTGTGGTATTATGCTGGACAACCGCATGCTTACTTTTCAGATTCATTGCCCACATTTTCCCACCTCTTCTCTATAGCACTTCATAAGGCATATATCCTTTGGCTTCTTTTTCTTATATGGATATGTTTTCAAAACTTTTATTCTATTACCATATGTACAATCTAACATTTCCCCTTTAAATCATATTCAGGTATTATTTCAATGCTGTTAATTATGTCCACAACATTGTGCTAACATCACCACCATCCATTACCAAAACATTTCCATTATTCCAAATTGGAAACCTGTATATTTTAAGCCTTACTTTCCCTTTCACTGTCCCCATCACATCCTCTGGTAACCAATATTCTAGATTCTGACTCCATGGGTTCATGTAATCTAAGTTTTCAAATCAGTGAGATCATAAAATCTTTTTCCTTTTGTGTCTGGCTTATCTCACTCAACATATCTTCAAGTTTCACCAACGTTGTCCCATGTAGCATGACTTCATTCCTTTTTGCAGCTTAATAATTTTGCATTGTCTGTATATACAACATTTTATTTAATCATTCATCAGATGATAAACACTTGGGTTGCTTCATCATTTGACCGCTATGAACATTGCTGTGTAATATCTGTTCAAGACCATGCTTTCAATTCTTTCGGGTATATATGTAGAAGTGGGAATGTCAGGTAATATAGTAGTTCTATACCTATTTTCTGAGGAAATGACAAGCTATATTGCACAGTGGCTGCAACATTTTAGATTGCCACCAGCAATGAATGAGTGTTCCTATTTCTCTGCACCCTTTCCAACACTTGTTATTTTCTGTTTTTACTTTAAATAGCAGCCATTCTAACAGGTGTGAAATGGTATCTCATTGTGGTTTTGATTTGTATTCCCCAATGGTTAGAGATGTTGAATATTTAGGCGTGTCCTTTCTGGTAATTTGTATATCTTCTTTGGAGAGATGTCTATTTGTCTTTTATCCATTTTTAAAATTGGATTGTTTGTCTTATTGTTGTTAAGTTGAAGGATTTCTGTATATGTTCTGGTTATTAAAACTTTATTGGATTTATCATTCCCAAATATTTTTCCCATTTAATAGGTTGTTTTACTTTCATAATGAAGCCCTTTGAAGCATAAAAGATTTAAAATTTTTTTTAAAGATTTATTTATT
>PVKH010039492.1:0-11179 GCA_004027955.1 Chaetophractus vellerosus | reverse complement strand
TCTAAGGAATAAAGGAAAAATCATCAGTTTTAACAAAAAGATGAGAACCGTTTCTCCTTACCATTAAATGCTCGTGTGCCCACGCCACCTGGGATGATTGAGCGATATCTGCCTGGCTTACCGCTCCGTAGATGGGCATGCTCCTGGATCAGAAGCGTAGGGTTTTTTCACCAGAGGGCAACTCATTTGAAAACTGACTTCTTTGGGGGGGGGGAGGGGTGTGGAATGGAGAGCTCATAATTTACGTCTATATTAAATATTGCTAATTACTGAAAGGGACGAGCTTCCAGCCTCACAAAACAGCCTACACTTCCCCTGAATTCCTGACTCCCTACTTTTCCATTACCACTGAAGAAAGGATGCATTTTACACTTCCAATGAGTTTGTTGGACCCAGTTAAACTGTACACTAAGAAACTGAGTACAGAATCAAAAAAAAAAATGCAGTTTATTATTGTAGATTATTCTTTCTCTTGATATAACCAGAATTGAAAATGAAAGAAAAGCACATAGGAACATCACGCGTGGTTAGTTAGTAACTCAAGATATAAAACAATTTTGCACAGCAAAATATGTAAAAGAAAAGTAACTGACAAGATTTTTTTATATTTATTGTGGTAAGATTTACTTTTCATTTTTTTTTTAAAGACAGGATGTCAGTCCCTGAAAATAACATTTACTGATTATTGCCTTTAAAACTGTGGATTTTTTTTAAAGTTACAGAAAATCCAGTTCTGCACCACAATACAACTGTAAAAAAATCTGCATCATCTTAAAACTGTGCAGTAATGCCATTTTTAATAACTGCATAAATTTTATTAGCGTTCTAAACAGTTTTGCAATTCTTTTTGTATTATATGCTTGCAGGTTATATCTTAGTGCAATTCAATCCCAAATATTTTAATTTTGAAAAAAAAAACCATACATTTTGAATGCAAAATACCCCTACAGATATAAACAGGGGTGTTTCCCCTTTTAATACTTTGGTTTTCAATACAGTCAGTGGTATAGCAAAGACTACACATACCCAACTTATATTTAAGTTGCAAGCACATGCTGTATAAGCTACTTTTAAAAACAGTCCCCTTGCAAACTCTACCCCCCTTAACATCACAACAGTAAACAATTTAGTGCATCAATCTTTAAAAAAATCTACAGCTAAACAGACCTAACTCTTTCAAATTTATCTATAACATTCCTTTATCTGTAGCATACATTTTAACTGGGCTAACAGATTATAAAAACTAGAATTAAATTATATACTAGAAACCCATAGCATTCCACATTGGACAATGACCAAAGCCAAAAAAAATAAAATAAAATAAAAATAAAACAAACCAAAAATAATGGGGCAGGTTTCTTCTCTTAAAAAATAAGTTTTAGACTGCTTTAGGCAACAGCACAATTTTAGTCCCCAAAGTGGGGTGCCATTCTTATTAAAAAGAAAACTTTAAAGAGTTCTTTAATTTTTGCCACGTTAAAATTTTAACCCATTCTGGCATTTTTGACAGGGAATGACTTCAGTGCATTTACAATGGGAGGCTGAAGTTCTGAGTAACTCAAAGCAGTTTTTGAGCAGATGCAAACTTTCGTGGGAAGAAGGCTCTAGGGTTGCACTTTTTTTGTTCTGAACTCAAAAAAGTCATGAGGCAATAAAACAAAAGTATGAATGCCATGCCATAAGTCTTCGAACGTCCATTTCCAAGCCAAAAGGAAAAAAAAAAAAAGAAAAAAAATAATTATACCATACATGGCCAGCATGCAGGCTTTTTTTTATTAATATAATGTCTCTTTTCCATAAAGTCTTTGAAACAGTTATAGTTCATTGTTGCTAAGACAAAGTAGCAAGCATAATAATGCATGAGATGAGAATGAGTTGTTGTTGTTTTTTAATGGCAGACTGAACTCTCAGATTTGGCATCATAAGGCCAAAACTCACAAGTCACACCCAGAAGGTTTGATGCAGGCTTGATTGTGGCAGGTTCATGAGGATTTTTTGTCCTCTATTTTAGCATTACAATGCTAAAAAAAAAACCCCGATGGAACTCAGCACGCTGCATGTCTATAACATTTCACATTTTTTTTCTTTGCAAGCTCAATCTCACATGAAGAACTCAAGAGGAGAAAAAAAAACTTTGCTTTTTTTTTCCTTTTATCTAGCAGTAGATGGGTGGGGAGGGGGTGAGGGTGGAGATTGGGGAAAAGGGTCAACACAGCAAGCTCCAAAAAGTAAAATTAAAAAAAAAAAATTCAAACAAAATAAAACACACACACACAGAGAAAATGAACACCAGCTCATGAACTGAAGAAAAAAAAAAATATGTGAATGATGCAGGCTTCAAAGGTAGGCAACGCTTCACGCGAAGAACTCTGCTGAGATCTTTGAACATTGTGCAAGTCCGGGGGTGGGGGGTGGTGTGTAAAAAAACAAAAACAAAAACAACAAGCTAGCAAGTTACGGAGAATTTCAGATTGGCAATCCATGAGCCAGACACCCACTCCCTCCCCAACTCAAAACTGCCACCGCCGCCAACTCCGGGCAGGGTTGCGCGCGCGCGCGCGTGTGTGTGTGTGTGTAGGGGGCAGAGGGGGGCAACCTCAGGAGGGGAGGGGGCGAGGTGGTGGCGAGCGTGGCTCTGGAACTAGCAAGCCCACACCCGAGCCGGACCCCCACGGAGCGCTTATCAAGGTGGCTAGCTGGGATCGCGTGTCAGACTCACATGAAAAACTCGGGAGAGGACGGGTTGTCGCTGCTCGAGCCGTTTTCTCGGAAGCCGCTGCTCACCAGCTTCTCGTATTTCTCCTTGTACGCGTCCCTCTCGCGCACCAGCCTGGAGATCTCCTGCTTGAGATGGTCGACCTGCTGCAGCAGCTGGTTCTTCTCGGACTCCAGGACGTGTCTCTGCTGCACCCTCTTGAAGCGGCAGGACTGGGCATAGCCGCGGTTTTTCAGGGTCCGCCTCTTCTGCTTCAGCCGGATCACCTCCTCCTTGCTGACCCCGCGCAGCTGCCGGTTCAGCTCGCGCACCGACATGGTCACCAGCTGCTCGTCGGAGAAGCGGTCGTCGAAGTGCAGGCCGCCCGCGGCGTGGTGCGGGTGCAGGGCGCCCCCCGCCCCCGCCGCGCCCCCGCCGCCGCCGCCGCCGCCGCCGCCGCCGCCCCCGGCGCTGGCCGGGCCCGCGCCGCCCGCGCCGCCCGCGCCGCCCGCCGAGGCGGACGCGCTGCCCGCGGCGCCCGGCGCGCCGGCCGTCGGGTGGTGGTGGTGGCCGGCGGCGTGGTGGTGGTGGTGGTGGTAGTGCGGGCCCGCGCCGCTCTGCGCGGCGGCCGCGGCGATCACGGCGGACACGACCGCGGCGGCGGGGCCCATCTCCTCGCCGCTGCCGCCCAGCGAGGCGCCGGCGCCGGCCCCGGCCGCCGCGGCCAGCTGCTGCGCCCCGCGCGCGTAGCCATCGAAGCCGCCCTGGAGCTGGTGGCTGTTGCTGATGAGCGCCTCGACCGCGTCCTCGGGGCTGAAGCCCAGCGCCTCGGGGTTCAGCTGCTGCGGGTAGCCGGTCATCCAGTAGTAGTCTTCCAGGTGCGCCTTCTGCTCGCTGCCCGAGCCCGGGCTGGGCGCCGAGAAGCTGGGGGACGGCGGCACCGAGCTGCACGGCGTGCTCATGGGGGTGGAGGACAGCGAGCCCCCGGCGATGAGACGGCCGCACTGGCTGATGATGCGGTCGGTCTCCACCGGCTCCTTTTTCACTTCAAACTTCATCAGATCGAAGTCATTAACATATTCCATGGCCAGGGGACTGGTGGGCAGGTCGGAGTTGCTCATGGCCAGTTCGGATGCCATCCTCCTGCCGCCGCCGCCGCCGCCGCCGCCCCGCCAGATGGGCTGCAGGAGAGGGGCCAGCGGGCTGTGCTGGGCGGCCAGCGGGTGAGCCAGCGTGCCGGGCTGGGGCGCTGCTAGCTGCGCCGCGGTGGCTGGCCCGGGAGCTCGAGCGCGCACCCCCCGCCCTGCCCGCGCCCGCCCGCCCTCCCCCCGCTCACGCCAATGTGCGCCCCGGCTGGCCGCGGCCCCTCCTCGCCTGCTCGCCTCCGTGCGCGCCGAGCCGGCGGCCTCAGGCTCGGGAAGGTCCTCGGCGGGCGGCGGCGAAGCCGGAGGAGCCCGGCCGGGTGCGCGGCGTCCCCCGCTCGCCGCTCCGCTGCGCGCTTTGCATAAGGAGGGCTCGCCGGGCCGGCGGGCGCTGCGGGCGGGGCGCGGGGCCGGCGCGCGGGCGTTAGCACTGCATGCTGCTCGCCGCCTCTTCGGCCCGCCCGGCCGCTCCTCCCCTGGCTCTGCCCGGCGCGCGCCCGCTCGCTCTCCCGAGGCGCCAAGTGCCAGCCCGAGGCGCGGCCGGCGGCGGGGGGGCTCGGAGCCGGCTCGGGCCTTTTTGGGGGGTTGGTGGGGTTTTTGGGTTTCTAAAGCAAAATCGCCAAGTCCTGGGGCCAGGCGCGGCCGGGAGCGGAGGGGGGACGGCGAGCCCCGACGAGCAGCCCGAGCTGGGGCTCGACGCCGAAACGGGGTTTTAAAGCCTCGGAGCCAGCAAGAAGAGTTTAGAGCAATTGCTGAGTTTTATAGCGGCCGTGACGTCAGGCCCAGATGGGAAATTGACTGGCACTCGGGGCCAATGGGAGGCGGCGAGCGCGGCGGCGATTAGCATAGGAGTGTGGAAACAAGGAAACTTTTCCGAGCTGTCAATCAGGGCCCATCAGCTGACTGTCAGCTGGGCCGCGCCGCCTTAACCCTTCCCGCGCCGCAGCGCCGCCCGCGCCGGGGGCAGCCAGGCCCCCGCCAAGTCCGGTGCCCGAGGGGCAGGGACTCGGCCGGAGGGGCTGCGGCAGCCGGGCGGGCGGCGGGCTGGGGTCCGGGGCGCGCGGGAGGCCGGCCTTCCGGGGCCCGCCGCTCTCTGCCCCGGGATGGGCCCGGCCCGCCTCGGCCGCGGGCTCCCGCACCCCGCCGCGCCCTCCGGCCGCCCCCAGCGGAGTGCAGCCGCCGCGAGGCTGTCCCGCGCCCTCCCCCGGGGCACTCAGGTGCCCGCCCGGGGCAGCTCCCCGCCCGGAGCCCGGCCGTGCCCGCAGCGCGAACTTCCCTCCCAACTCTGTGTCCCCCTCCCGCGTGCCGGCCCGCGGGGGATGCGGGGGTGCCGGGCCTCGGGACCACGCGCGGCCCCTCGCCCCGCACGGCGCCTCCCCGGGCGCTGCGGAGGCGCGGAGAGAGAACCCGATTTAGCAGGCTCTTCTCAAGGAGGTGGAACAAGGGCTTCGGGGGCCGCTGCGCGCGGGGAGCTGGAGGCGCGTGGCCCGCGGGGAGCGACCTTCCCGGGAAGCGTCCCCCGAGCCAGCTCAGGCTGCCCAGCCCTCGGCCCCGCCGGCCTCGGAGGCTCCTCTCCGCCTCGGCCTCTGTGTGTCTCCCCCTCCCTCCCTCCCTCGGCCTCCTCCGTCTTCTCCCCCCCCCCCGTGCACACACGCACTCACACGCACTCACACGCACTCACACTCACACACTTGTGAAATCCCACCCCTGTTTATCAGGGCCCCCCGCGCCCTTTGCACTTTTACGTGTCTCTTAATTATTTCGGACTTGCTCGTGCCGGCGACCCGGGCGGGGGGGAACGACACCCCAGCCCGCACCAGCTCCCCTCAAGGGTTAAATTTTAAACCGCGGCTTCTGCGACCTGCCCGGAAACCTGGAGTGGGGGTGGGGTGGGAGAGTCCTCCCCCTCCCCCTTGAAGATGCCAATAACAGGTTCAATTTTCAAGATCAATTCTTTTAAAGCTTATGCCAGGGGGAGAAAAGAGAGAGAAGAAAAGTAAGAAAAGTGAAGAGAAAGAAACCAGCAACTCTGTTTCTAAGATTTTAAAGAGATAGGCGAGTCGCAGAGCCGAGATTTATTTGGGGAAAGCAAGAGTGCGCCAGGGGGACCCAGCCTTTGAAAGAGCAGCCCGCCTGCTGGGAAGACGGCACTGTCGATCTCGCCCGTTAATTAAATGCACTCTGTTTTAATCATATTTATTTTACTGCATGGGATGGGGAGACGCTAGGAGGGTGGACACACGAAAATATTCGGAAAAGCCTGCAGAAGGAGCGAAGAGCGAAAACTATTGTTGGACGGAGTTGGTTTTTACCTCGACAGCGCCACCTTTCGGCAAAGGTCAGTTGAAATTGATCCGGGTCCAGCTTGTCGATGAAATGAGAAGAAGCTGGTTTCCCAATGTGGGAGGAGGAAACAGGCACGGAAAGTTAGTTTGCCGCGGGAGTAGTCGACCTTGTAGGAAAAGGGCTGAAGAAAGTGCTGGCGGATGCGGGAGCCGTTTCCTCCCGGTGTCCCCCTTCATTGTTGACAAAGAAGCGAGGGGGCACAGAAGCCCCGGGCCCCTACGGCCTGGCCCGGAGGCCTTTGCAAGCGGGGATCAGATGTAACATGTAACGCGACCCTAAATCCTTTCCAATTACCAGGCCGAATTTTCAACGAACTATATGGCAATATCAATAGAATTAAAGTTACTTGTAATTCAGTGATAAATGAGATGTCTCTAGTAAGTAAGATTAAGTGCAGTGCTATAAAGTTGTTTATCTGAAAAGTAATTCTCAGAAAACCTGACTTCTGACACTTAGTCATATATTAGCCAGCTCCTTGAACATTGAACTTCAAGCATGCTCTTGCCCAGCCCAGGCATACTTTCCTATTTATATCCAGACCTTAGGTGTCACTCGCTCGGCTTCATACAGGGCTGGACCTCTGTTTATTTCTCTGCTCATGGCAGCCTTCGGTTTTAGAACACACGGGTACCCTTGATGGGAGAGACCCCAAGTTTGTGGGTACATCCTAATCCTAAAAGGCCAGTGCTGTTGGTATTTTCCAGACAAGTTCTTTTCCTTTTCATCATTACTGCAGAGAAGTTGTTTATAAGGGCAGTTTTGGTTTTATAGGAGTACTTTGCTGGCGTGGAATGAACTGTGTCTATAACCAGTTTGGGGGAGAGAAAGTGAGATTATGTCAATATTTGTGCAACCTAACAAATTCCCTAGCTTTCCTCCCATTTAACAGTATTTTACCTATAATGAAGTTAAGGGATTACAGTTTGTTTTCAGAAGAAAATCCACTTCTTAAGTTATATAAACACATTATATCATTTAGCATTGTCTATTAGCAATTGTTTTCTAGACCTTTTTATCTTTAGCCACAAATGTCTGAAATTTTTATCTTTCATATAAAATATGAATTTAAGTGTTTTTAGGAAGAATTAATTCATATTTGTTTTTGATAACTAGATTTTTTTTGTTGTTGTTATTTTTGCACCACATTTTTATTAAAAACTGAAAGATAGGATTCCTGCCCTTCATAAGTCAATTTTTGGCCAGGAATACTTAAACTGCCACATTTATAAATAAACAACATTTACAAACCAAAGTTTGCTGATGACAAAGGCATTATATAGATTCATGGCCGTGTACCTAATTGTTAAAATTACATATCATTTCTATAAATTAAATGTCCATGTTTGGGCATCTGAGTGTATTATTATATGCACATTTTTTATGGTTTATTTTTGTACACTGCTGTCAAGACAAAGTATTTTTCTTTCTCTCATGGCAGAGTCTTTTCTAGTCTCCTATTTTCTCTTAAAAAAAAGGGAGGATCAGAACTGTTTTTTTAGATGTATAGTCTCAGGCTTACAACTTAATTCCCATTTTTGTCCTTTTTACTTTATTATTTAGTGATTCACAAGGGGTGTCTAAACATTTACAGTCCTCTGTTAGCGGCGTTTCTTTCATAACAATTGAGCACTCTCATTTTAATTAGTACTATTCAGGTTTCTGATTCTCTACAATTACAGCAGGCCACATTTCTTTAGACTTCTTTGCTAACATTGTTTGTTTCTCTTCTATCCAAGCCAATCTAATCCAAATACAATATGAACTGTGTTTTCTTACTGCTTAATGCTCTCTTGCTATGTATAGACTCCAGTAATCTCTGTAGGACAATATACAGTCATTTGGTAACCATGCGTTTGTCATTATTGATGAATTCATACCAGTAGCATTAAAGTTTCTGAAATCAATGAATATTTATAGAGGAAGGTTTGTGGGGGGCATGGTTTGAATCATGTAGAAAATTGTGAGACATTGACATGAAAAACAATTGTAGTTTCATGTCACTGCATAAATAACTTCATGCAAAAAAAAAAGGGAAAAAAAGAAAAAAAACTGTTCTTGTCCAAATTACAAAGATTAAAAGCGAAGAGGGATTTCTTTTTCCTAATTGTGAGTTACAGCAACTAAGTGTATCATGTTGAAATCAGATGTATATAGCCTGAACAGAACAGGATGCTTCAATATAGGATCTGAACTCCGTTTATCAAGGAGCTGATTTTATGGTGCACAACTAACCATTGTCCACTAAGTTTCACTATGAAACCAACTAAATTGATTTGAGAAAGAGCTGTTCAGAGTAACTGAACGATAAAGCATGCAACGTTCTTAGGCCTACTGTTAGATCCGTCCTCTTAACCGTCGGCGGGTAACAGGGTAAGTAAATCGCAAATCACGGTTAGCAGGCTATGGAAGAAAATTAATAGAATCAGACGCGATCATCTGATAAGGGTAAAATCGCTGAGGAAACAGTCTTGCCTGATATTTGAGGATGTGAAACAAGAGTCGGATTGCTAGCAGTCGTCAGGAATAGGTGAATTATGTGCTAAATAATCATCAGAGTAATTCAGCATTTATTAATTCTCTTCTCTTTAAGCAATTCACAGTTGTAAGTTAGAGCCTCTCTCTCTTTGAAGACACATCTTTTATAATTTTTATTAGAGGTAATTTATTATTTGCATTACCTGTATTTACTTCGTAATTGAACATTTTGCATTCAAATTTATGTAATGCATTATGCTTGAGAATATATTTCTGCCTGATTAGCATAAATAGTCACTTACCTCATGAATTACTAACAAAGTTTATCTTAAAATATAGGTTTTTTTATTAAGTGGAACACAAACATATGTACAATAAATTCTGATTTTCCGGTGCAGTTAGCGAGCACCTCACATTTGGCTACGGGGAAGCGAGGCTGTAGTGGAAGGGAGGAATCGTGGAGAAGCAGCAAGACAGAGACAAATGAGGTTTGTAGGTTTCTCTGGGAAGCGCAGGGTGTATCACCTGTTTAGATAGGATGTGTACCTGGGGTGGGGTGGGGGACTAAGGGCAGAAGTTGCGGTTGCTTCCTGGATGATCTTGCATGAAATGTAGATTCTGAAGAAGCCCTTCAACCCAGTGAAGGATGCTTTTGTGGCAAACCATGGAAGCAAGTGAGTAGCTTTGACAGAGTTTGGGGTTTTTGTTTTTGTTTTTGTTTTGTTTGCCTATTTGTTTTGGTCTTCCCGGGGGACTGCCTTAGAACATAGTACACACCATTTGATAAAATGCTCGTTTGTTTTGCACAAGAGATGTGAAAAACCCAGATGTTCTCTCGAGGAAGAATTCCTGGGAAGGTCTCCCGGCATTTGGCCCAGCGTTCCTCCCGTGCTTTATTGTGACAAAGGCACCCAGTGTGGCCTGGCAGGCAGGAGTTGTTTAAAAAATAGATTTGTGCAAACACGGTTATTGGAATGAAAGGACTTCTTTTGGTTTTTAGGCAATAGATGAAGATGCAACCTGATGGGGCCTCTTTTCCTGCTCTTGACATTCCAAATCGACCATTTCCATCGCTTCTTTTTTTTCCTTTTTCCTTTTTCCCTTTTCAATGTAGAGACATCTCCTTAGAGTTTTCTCTTCCTTCAATTAGGGACTGTTTATGGTTTGCTCTTCCACTGGCCTCCCTTTTGATCCTATTCACAAGTCATACCAGAAAGGGTGTTTGTCTTGCAGGCATTTAACCCTCCAAAGATTTTTTATGGTGCTGAAATCAGAACTGATAAAAAAAAAAAAGGCACCCGATAACGGCCTTGTTCCCTGTGCCACTCGTGTCTTTTATGCACGATAACTGAGAGGACAGCAGCGACGTTTTGTTCACCTTCCTTCCTATTTCTGGCGCTGGGATGGTTTGTGGCTCGTGTTCCGGAGGCATTCGATCTGGGAAAAATGCGGGGTTCCAGAAAATGCCGATGAAAGTTCAAGTACTGTGTGATTGCCAGCTGAGCGCCGGCTGCAGCTGGCCGTGGGCTGTCTCTGTGTTTGTCCCGTGGGCCCTGCTTTGTATCTTAGTTCTCGGAGCACAGAGGGTGTCGCTGAGCTTCCCGAGTTCTGCTCTGTGCGTTAGAAACACTGAACGTGCCCGGTGACACCCTCACGGGACCATCCGTCGTGACACAGCGTCTCTGACCCAACAAAGGACAGAATTGGGCTTTCGCCTCCCACACACAGAATAAAAATTAAAGTCCATCTCTAGGCCTTCTGCAAGTCCTTTTATTCAGTAATTCTGTAACAAGGATGCAAGCTTTTTGTTAAATATAAACATTTGAACAAGACGGAAAGAGGGTGATGTCAAATAAAAGCGACGCTCTCCCGCCTCTCCACGCCAGCAGGTGTTAACTGCCTGTAGTATTTGGGGTGCTTGGTGTGTCTTTGACAGAATGGGGTGACAGCACACTCACGGTTCTGCAGCCTGCCCCCCCCCCACCTTAATGAGAGATTTGGACGCGTCTCAATTCTTGGCAGAATTAACCCGGTAGAATCTCAAATTGGGGAGAGTTTAGAGTTCTGATCCTAACATCCTCAACCCAACCAACGTATGAATCTGAATCTGCTTTAAAAGACCCTGGCGAGTGAGTTGACAGCTTGTAGAGGTGACTTCTGCATCAGGCACAGGAGGCATAGTGCTCAGGGCCCATGGCACTTTTTGGGACCCATGTCAAATCAGAAGAAAATAAATGAGTATAATGCAGCATGAATTGCATTTGTCATTATAATAATGCAGTTGTAAAGTAAAAATTTATTCGTTTTAAATGGAGGAAGGGGTCCACAAAAGCCAAAGAGCCTAGGGCCCTTGAAAATCCAAATGTAGCCTCGACAGCATGCACTTCACTGCCAACATTGACAGGGACCTCACTACCTATCAATTTGACCTTCCACCCTGTCCACCTATCTCCCCACAGTTCTTACAGTTGTCAGAAGCTCTCTTCCTTCCTTCCTTCCTTCCTTCCTTCCTTCCTTCCTT
>PVKH010039491.1:0-11175 GCA_004027955.1 Chaetophractus vellerosus | reverse complement strand
CGCTCCTGCGCAGTGACCACTCTCGGCGTGTTGCCGCAGCAGGGGGAAGGGGAGATATGTAATAAAATAAATAAATCTTAAAAAAAAAAACAAAAAAAAACCACAAATGCTCATAGCAGCTTTATTCATGTGAACTAAAAATAGGCAACAACTCAAATGACCATCAATGGGTGATTAGATTAAAAATGTGCTATAACCATGAAAAACCATGCTAATACCAATAAAGAAGAACGAACTACTGAAACCCTAAAAATCATTACTCTAAGTGAAAGAAGCAAGAAGCAAAAGAGTACGTACTATAGATTCCACTTAGATAAAAATTCTAGAAAATATAAACTGACCTGAGGTGATAAAAAGCATGTCAACAGTGTTGGGGCTGGGCAGAGGGAGGAAAATACTGCAAAGGGCACCAGGAAACTTTTGTGGGTATAGCTGAGGTTTCACAGGTGTGTTTGTCCCATATCAAGTTGTACATTTTAGAAGGATACAGTTCATTGTATATAACTTATACCTCAATGAAGTTGAAAAGATCTAATCAATTACTATCAACAGTGGGCTATCATTTGAATGAGGTTTGTTGAAAAATTGGGCATTAGATTAAAGAGATACTCTGTCTGGAGAACAATATACATTAAGTTTTAAAAATGTACATGATTTCCAAATTTGGGAATTTTTTAGAGAAATTACAAAGATGTCAGTCCTAATATTTACAAAGGACAAATTGAAATTAATCTATACGATCAACAAAGGGGCATTAGTTGAGTATATTATGATACACTCATATGCTCTATTTACATGATATATTCATATGATAATCTCTCATCCAACCATTAAAAATCATGTTTAGTGTATTTCTTGACACAGAAGTAGACTAAGGAGTGAAGAATTCTGGCTACCATGTCATTTATATGGTATGATCCCATCTTTTTAAAAAACAATGATGCCCCTGGAATGGCATTCACAAAATTATGTTAATGTTTATTACCTCTTGGTGGTGAAATTTTGGGTGTTTTGAATCTTTTTCCTTACATTTGCTTTCTGATTTTTCCACAATAAGCAAGCCTGGTGTGTATTAATAGTGATAATGATTTAAGAGGAAGGAAGTTTGGCATTATTGTCCTGTTACTGCTGCCTCTTGGGAAGGGTGAAAGGGGGGTGCCCTGAGCACGGCCTGGAGCCCTTTCCCCCACTCTCTCCTCCCCACTCCTGCCAGGGTAGGTGAGATTGCTGATGATACACCGTCACAGCAAACCCCCCTCCTGGGCCCGGCAGGCCACAGACCTTCCTCTTCAGTCTGTAGGTGGAAGGAAGACCATGTGATGCCCAGAACCTCAGGAGGCCCATGGCCTCCTCACCTGTCTCCTCAGCCAGCCCCTCCCCCCACCTGCCCAAACCAGCCTAGATGTCAAAGATGCAAGCAGAGAACCGTAAATCAGTGACAGCTTGAAGGAGGCCTGGAAGGACCTGGCACTGCCAACAGCACCCAGCCAGGGGAAAGCCCAGGAAACGGCCTCAGGGAGAAAGATCGGCATTCAGCAGCAGGGCCGAGCCTGCCCAGCTGGGCTCCCCTTGCAGCTTCTGCCGGCCGCCTGCACTCCCAGTTCCTGATCGTGGGCCCCTCCCAGAATTAGCACGTCGATTTTAATTGCACACTCGACGACCTTCTCCACTCTCGCTGTTCCTGCACAGATCTGCAATCAAGCCTGTCCTTTGTTCATGTGCGGGCATCCCCCAGCCGCAGGTGGGCAGACCCCTCTATGACATGTCTGGTCCCCGAGTGCTCCTTCAGGTAACACTGTCATCCACATCTGGACACAGCCAGGTGGGAACTCGGGACAGAGGCCGACTTCGCCTCGGCTGGCAGGCACCCTTACCAATCTGAGCACCACTTTCCACTTTACTAAAATGTGGATGAGCTCTTCCTGGTCGATTTGTTGTGGAGCTTACACAAGATAAAGGGATTTATAAAGAGCTATACGGCATGAAAGTTGGCTATTATTAGCCATGCTTGGGGAATTCAGACTCCATGTAGCTTTTCTCCATAGAATCTGCTTGCTCTTTTCTATGTGAAAGAAGAAAGAAATGGTCTCATAACCCGGCACAGGAAAAAAAAAAATATATATATATATATATATATATATATTTTAAATTATTTCTGCTAAGCTTTGTGAAACCTTTCCAAGCACTTCCTGACCTCTCTCTCTCCCACACACATCACTTAATTCTTCAGATGAGCTATGGCTAATGGTAAAAACAAATCTGTTTTTCCTTTGAGACCGGGCAGCTGGGGGAGGATGGAATTGGCAGGAAGGACATAGGAGGGTGCAAACAGAACATTCTGTGGGTTATTAAATCCCAGGGAGTATATGCAGCAGAAAAAAGGGAGAGGGATAAGAGAGAGATCTATGGACTATCAGCACTGAAGAATTGGAGAGAGGAAGAGAGGCTTACAAAGGAGAACGTGACAAGAAGCAATCAGATGAGTCTGATAGAGACTCTAGTTGGGTTCATGGCTGCCAAGCAAAAGATGACATTTCCCAACCTCCGTTGCAGCCAGATGTGACCATGTGACTACGTTCTGGCTAATGGGCCTGGAGCAGAAGTGATTCGTGTGACTACAGGTCATTCTCTTACAGGAAAGGGACAGGCCCTCCCCATGGACTACCACTTTTCTGATGGTGGGATGCAGCCATGGTGAAGAGCCATCTTGGACCACACAGATGAGGGGAACGCCTAGGAATGCTGGAGCACAAGACAGAACCTGGGCCTCTGACAGTGTCACAAAGTGGAACCCACATACCAACTCCAGGGTTTGCGTGAAAGTGAAATAAAAGTTTATGCTTTTTAAGCTACTATTTCTCTAGGTCTCAGAAATTTGGCTGTACCAATATCTATTATACTCAATGGACATAGGGAAAAAAGAGTTTAAAGAGGGGAATGATAAAGAGAGAGAAGGTCAAATAAGACAAGAGTTAAAGAACCTCCTCTTGGTCAAATAAGAAACACGTAATTCACTGGTGACCATGGGGTGACAGGATCAGAAGCCAGATCGTAAGCGTGAACTCAAGGTGAGCTCTGGTTCTGCTTCACGTGCTGTGGACAGGAGCGCTGGGATGGCAGCTAGGTTCCAGGAAGGAACGTTCCCGGAGTGCAGAGGCAGAAGCTGCCAGTGACCTTTCAGGTGTAGGTCTGGAACCAGCATAGTATCCCTTTCACCACACTCTATTGTCTAAAACAGATCAACGCAGCTCAGACTCGCCAGGAGGGGCCTACAAAGGGGCAGAATAGGAGGCGGCATTGGGGACCATCAAAATAATAGTCTACCACACAGCCCATGAAGACACAGAAATGACCCAGAGGGGTGGAAGAGAGTTACAAAGGGGCACGAGGAAACTTTTGGGAGTGATGGATTTTTATCTTGATTGTGGTGATGGTTTCATGAATATACACATCTGTCAAACTTATCAAATGGCACAATTTAAATGTGTAAAATGTATTGTAGTCAACTATACCGCAGTAAAGTTATTTTTTAAAAGCATGTAATCTAATTATACAGTAGAGAAATATTTCAGCAAATTATGGTATATTTTTTAGATCGAATATTTCAGAGCCATTATCAATGATTAGAAGAATATGTAACAACACTGAGATGTGTTTATGAAATAAGGACAAGTGAAAAAAAAAAGGTATGAAATTCTGAGTACACTGAAAATTATATAAAAATGTATATGTGTGGGCAAGACTAGAAAAGTATATGCAAAATAAAATACTATCGATCCTCATTATTCACGGATTCTGTATTTACAAATTTGCCTACTTGCTGAAATTTATTTGTAACCCCCAAAATCAATACTCACGGCACTTCATGGTTGTTCCTGGACATACAGAGAGCAGTGAAAACTCGGAGCTGTCAGAAATGCACATTTCCAGTTGAGAATGAACAAGGCCACTTTCCACCTTGTTATTTCAGCTCTCATACTGTAAACAAGTGTCCTTTTCACAGTAGGTCTAGTTCCACATTTTTTTTTTCATTTTTGTGCTTTTTGTCAGTAATTTAGCTGTTTAAATGGTCCCAAAGTATAATGCTGTAGTGTTATCTAGTGTTCTGAGCATAAGAAGGCTAAGATGTGCATGATGGAAAAAATGCTTGAGTTAGATAAGATTTGTTTGGGCGTGGTTGATAGTACTATTGACTGTGATTTCAATATGGGTGAATCAACAATATATATTAAATAAGATGTCTATAACTGCAAGACACATAAAACAATATTATCTGTTGATCAGTTGATGAAAATGTGACCAGAGGCTCCCAGGAATCTAAACCAGTGTTTCCCATGGGAACAGTGGTTCAGTATTTGCTAATTCAGTTTGCAGTGACTTTATAGAACCCACTACCACGAATAAGGAGAATCAAATGTACCTCCATTAGGGTGGTGGGAATACCAGGGATTTGCTCCTTTAGTTGTCTTAATTTTCAGCTATGTTTCTGTATTTTCTTTACAATTAATCTCTCAGCATTCACGCACTGTGGAATGTTGGAGCTGGAAAAGAAGTAGTCATGGAAAAGCTGATCCTCTCACTTTGCATTCGTTCCCTTATCTGCTGGCTTCTTTGGCTGATGCTCTGACAGCGTAGTCTGTGTCTGTCTAACACAGTTTGTCCCGGGTGGTTCACTCTTGTTGCAGGGCCACTTGCGCTCGTTTTAGATGGAGACAGCCAATGCTCCTGTGTTCGTCAATCCTAACAACAGGCTTGCTCCCTCTCTTTTGGAGCTGTCACACTGGCTTCCAAACCTAGACAGGTTGCACTTCACAATGACTTCTTATTAGTCACCCTCTTTCCACTTCCCTTCTCTGCCTCGTTCTTATAAAACACACAGGTTGAGCAAGCTCTGTGTGTCTGAATCACTGCCAGGCTTCCAGCTCCCTGACTGTCAGCCCCAGCTGCTCACCCTCCATTTAGCTGAATGGGGCAAAGCCTCGCTTACCTCGACAGCATCCAAAGGTGGGAAAAGAGTGCCTGTGGCTGTCAGCTGCTAAGGTTCCCTCCTGCCCTTCTGCTTCTTTCCTTCTTTTCTGATATGTTATCTTTTCACCAAGAAGCTACTTGGGGAAACATGCTATCATTCTTTCCGAGGTGTCTCACAATCAAAAAGGTAATTTTCCAGGGAGATGGGCTCAGCAGGTGAATGCCCAGAAATGGGAAGAGAAGGGAGTTAGGACTTTTACTCACACCCCATTGAATTCAAGTATCCATTTTACCTGCTGGGATGGTGATCAGCGTCTGCTTAAGGTTAACCCTGTCCCTCGGGATGATGAGCATGGGAAGGAGGGTGACAGCAAGCTGACGTTTACAGTCTCAAGGGCTCAACTGCTGTCTGCATCCCAGCATGTCACCTAGGCAGCAGGTCCACGATGGAGGACTGCAAGCGAGAGCCAGAATGGCTTCCGCCAAGCCTCTGTCACCTGGCTGCACGCTGGGTGGCGAGGGGGTGTGCAGAGGCCACAGGGACGCCATACCTGCGTCCAGCTCATAATCGTCCGCTCAGGGTGGGAGGCTCATCTGCGATGAGCAGGCAGCCTGAGGTCTGCTGAACAGCTCCTCGAGGTGGCGGCGCTAAGGGCCAAGCTGATCACACGGAATGGGCAATGTGCTGTCAAACTGATTTGCCTTGAAAACGGCACTTAGCTTTTCTTCCGGAAGAGGCCTGTCAGTTTCCTGCCAGGGCAGCCCAGGCTGCCCCTCAAGACATCGCAGGGCGGCAGCGGCTGGCTGCTGACAGCTGTTGGCGGCGTCTCACCACCTGCGTCCTCCCACAAATCAGCCTTTAAAAGCCACCTTTTCTCCCACACTTCTCTGCTTACACTTCCCTCTGCCTCTTTTACTGGCTTTTTGGCCGCCTGCTTTCATTTAGCACACAACTTTTTGCAGAACTACATTTTGCAAGTCACGCCCTCTAACAGTTCCAATGCTGGGGTTCCATCGGAGTGAAAGGTGCTGTGTAAAATGTGATCATCTGACGAGCCAGGCATCCTTTGCCCTTTCTCTCTCCTCGTTCTGCCTCTCTCTGCTCTTTATCAGGCAAGCAAATGTGAACAATGTGCCATGGCTCCACCCTCCCACCTCTACACACACACACACACACACACACACACACGATACCAAGATTCTTCCTTTTTAGCATTCATGACTTGCATAATAAAAATGCTCAACATATCTCTGACCATTTCATTATTATGCTAAATATATGACATTTCAATATAGTGGAAATAAAATGATCAACTTGGACTCATTAAAATTATATTTATGCGTCATCCAGAAAGCTTTCTTTGCAAGAAAGAAACTGGGTGACTCAAGGAAATTAAATTTATACATCAAGAGTACTTTTTAAGGTTAAAAATGCTAACTATAATATTAAAAAGTGATGGTGCTTGAAATCCCCCAGACATCTTAAATACTGGTAATAAAAATTTAATATTTAATCTCAATGTTTATAGATTAAGGAATTGAAGGACAGATAGGACTATACTCTGCAGAATCCCAGGCCCTTTAGGGGTCCCCACGAGGTGGAGACATCCTGGAACGCAGAGTCTGGGGTCACGCTGGAACTTCTTTGCAGCCACATTAGGTAGTGGAAACAGTAGGGGCTCAATAAATACCTGTTCAATTTCATTGCTTCCTGGAGAGGGCTAACAATATTAACATGTAAATATGGGCACTTAAAAAAAAGACAATTATAGAATAAATGTATGAGACCTATATTCCCCTTCTGTTCCAATAACCTAAGAGGAATTAACTGAGCCAACAAATTCTGACCAGGAATGGGCAGCAGCAGCCAAGATAAGAGCACCTCATTTTCCCAAAGAGATGCTATTTTCACATATGATGTCAATTTCTGGGAGTTTGTGAGACAAGGAAGACTGTTTGTACAATTGTGCAGATATTTGGTTGCTTCTACAAGCTGCATTGCACAGCCTGACTTCTTCCAGAGCCCCCAAGGACGTAAGTGCAGGTCTCTTTACCCTTACGCAAGTCAGGAGGGGATGAGGCCACAGGCAGCACTGGGTGCTGGGCTAGCCTGTGATCCACCCAGGCTGCACCTTAGAACCCTCTGTGGAACGTCTCAAAAAATATCTCTGCCCAGCTCCCACCCTGGACCAATTAAATCAGGATCTTGGGCATGGGTCCAATTGTTGAATTTTTAAAACTCCCTGCAGTATCTCAGCTGGAGCCAGGTGTGACAGTTTGAAGTTTTCTTATGAATGTCAAAAAGGAAAAGATTATGTTTTTGAACTAATCCATTCCTGTGGGTGTGAGACCCTTAAGAATGGACTATGTCAGTGGGGCATGACTCAGGTTGAGTCTCCCCCTGCTTTCTGGGTCTTATATAAACAGAGACACACAGAGGGAGACGCTGAAAAAGGAAGCCAGCATTTTGATCCAGCCATATGAGAGAAAGGACTCCAGGTTTGCTGTGAGAAACTCAAGGAGCCAAGGCCTAGAGAGAGATGGCTGATCAGCCACAGCTAAGTTTAAGAGAGACTGGCAGACCTACCGTTTTGCCTGATTGCCATGGGACAGGACCCCAGGATCACCAGTAGCTGACTTTGGTGAGAAAGCCTTGATCTGGACATTTCACGGCCTCAGAAATGTAAGATTTTACTCAAAATAAAATCCCCATTATAAAAGCCAACCCATTTCTGGTACTTTGCATTGGCAGCCCTATGGCAAACTAAGGCACCAGGGAAAGCCACTGGAAAGCGCACTGGAGAGCTATGGGAGAAAAGAGATACAAAGGATGACCAGTGAGAGGAGAGAGCCCTTTCTGGTTTCTGCCTACAGTGTTGGCATAGTGCTGCTCAACGAATCACCTGGGGATCCCATTGAAATGCAGATTCCGATTCAGTAGGTTTTGGCTGGGGCCTGGGATTTTGCATCTCTAATGAGCACCCAGGTGGAAGGGAGGCAGCCAATCAGCAGCCTACACTTTGAATAGCAAATATCTACAGAGTGCAGTCCAATATGGTGGCCACAGGCCACATGTGGCTATTGGGCACTTGGAATGTGGCTAGTCCAAATGGAGACGTGCAATGAATATAAGATAAACACTGGATTTTGAAGCCTTGGTAGACAAAAAAAGTAAAAATATCTCAATAATAAATTTTATATTGATTACAGGTTAAAATGATAATATTTTAGATATATTGTATTAAATAAAATATGATACATTTAATTTCACATGTTTGTTTGCTTCTTTTCACTTTTTTTTAGTGTGGCTACTAGAAAATTTGGAATTACATGCTGACTTGCTCATAGTTCTATAGGACAGTGTTGGCCTAGAACACTGTTTACTGCTCCATGGTGATTGTAGTGGCGAGAGTGTTTAAATGGGACTGGGTGTGCATGCACATCCTGGTTGGGTGGTTTCCTGCTTGGAACACAGACTCTATAGGTGAAAAATAAGAGAAATCATAGCTATCATTTACTGAGTGCTTACTCATGAGTGATCACTGTTCTAAGTGCTTTATGTGAATTATTTCACTTAGTGTACACAACAGCCCATTAAGAAGGTGTTGCTATTATCTCTGTTTTACAGATTGGGAATTAGAGGCAGTGATATGGTAAGTGACTTGCCCACAGCTAGCAAGTAAAAAGGTTTAGGCTTAAGCTTTAGAAGGTCCTGCTCTGGCTCTTTTCTGGCTATGCCCACCATGGGGCCAAGGGGATGTGCCTACCTGGAACCCATGCCCCAACCCCCTTTCTAGAGCATGCTCTGGTTACCCAGAATCCCAGAATTCTCTGCCCAGATGGTCAAGAGCCTCCTTCCAGGGCCCATGTGGGTACATTCTCTGGCTCCGTCCTCCCAAGGGTGGACTATGCCCCTAAGGTGTTCCCCAGTTGGTTGGTGAGAACAGCTGTTTCATTAGGGGTGTGGGAAGAGCTTGAATGGAAAATCTCTTGCGGCGCAAGATGAAGCCAGGGGTGGGAAGAGAAGCGGGGGCAGGCTGAGTGCTGGGTGCTTCCCCTTGTGCTCTTGCCCTGGGCTGCTCTAGTTTTGGGGCAGGCCTAGGGCAGTGTGTGATGCCAAGGCCCACGTGATGAAGGCATAACTGAAGGTGCGCTGCCTGCCAAGACTTTGCAAGTCACTCTGGGCTTCGAGACTCACTTTTGCACACAAGGACCATCCAGAAAAGTATTGCCCCTGCAGTGATGAAGGTCAGTGGAATTCTGTGTGTCAAACACCCTTTCTTTGCAAGTGTAAGCCAACTTAAACCTTGAGGATGGCAATTTCCTATCTCTGCCTCCCAATAAACCACTTTAACTCAAACACAAAAGAATCCATCTTATGGAAGGTGACCCCTTTGCCCTGAAAAGCAAAAAGTGAAATTCGCACTGTAGAAATCACCCTGCTGGAACTTATTTCACCACCTAGTACCAATGAAAAACCCTGAGGTCTGATAAAGAGTCCATTGATCAGGGGCAGAAAGAGGAAATGAGGGAGAACAAGAGCATGTTGAAATTTCTCTTTCAGTAAAATACAGATGGTGTTCGTCTATGCCCCTTAGCCTTGTTTGCTGGGTGACTTTGGGACCTTCTGAAGTCTTACAAAGGAAGACTCTGGGAAGCTGAGTGTTACAGGACCCCTGCTCCCTGGGCCAGGGACGCAAGGGAGACCATAGCACCCGGTGCCTTTTCAGAACTCAGTCTGACGATTCTATTGCTATGAAACAGTGTTTTTCTTTTATCTGCTTTCTCTGAGCATTCTTTGCTGAGCATTAGCAGGAAGATAGTGATGAAATCCAGAAGGTGTCATTGTGTTGCTTTGTTACCAATTTTAAATATTCCCCTTATCTAGAAGCCTGTCCCCAGCCTCATTCTGAAACCTCGGTTCTTGCAGCATTGTCTTTTGAACTGCAGGTAAAATAAATTGACATTCCTCTTAACTGCATATAAAATAAACCCTTGGTTTTCCTCTGTTAGAGGAGAATAGGGAAGAAAGAGAAAAACACAGCAACAGAGTAGGAATCTAAACAGACTTCAAGGTCAGGGCAGGGTGAGGGAAATAATCTTTATCTCCTCTGAGATCAAAATAAGAGGCAATTAGTTTACTTGGCAGTACCAAGGGCTATGGGCAGACGTTGAAAGAACTCCCAGATAATGAGGATTTTTGAAATTGGGAGTGAGTTACCTGGGTGGGATAGAATCTCCTTCCCTTGAGATATTTAGAAGCAGAAGGGAGATCCAAGGAGAATTTAAATGCAGATTGGCTTACATGGAGAGAGAAGAATTAGCCTTGTGTCTTACTTACTCAGGAGGACAATGGAAATAGCCAGCTGAATAACATCAGTCTTTCTCCTCCCTCTCAAGCAACTAAAATAAACCGGGCCAGCAGTAATGAATACCTGGCATTGTATGGACTTTATATGTATTTCCAAAATACTCTGATTGGCTCAAGTGGCAACTCCCTGCATTAGATGGGAAGAGCGTGTATTATCACAGCCATTGGAAGATGAGCCCGGGGAAGTGAGCTGCCTGCACTTGCACAGCTGGTTAGCATCAGAGCTTGGGCTTGCACAAGCTTCCTGATAAACAGCTCTTTTCAACTGATGTTTGAAAGCTCTGAATCTGGTGAAATATTAGTGATAGTAGGGACTCTACTAGAGTTTAAACTGCAATTCTGAAAATTTTCTCTGTGTCCAAGAATTAAAATAATATGGACTCCCACCTTACCTCCTTGCTAATATTTGGCTTGGGAGCTGGATGGCTTCACCTCTTACTACGCTTAGCAGGATCGACACAAACCTCAGATGCAACTACATTGAAAAACAAAAGGGAGGGGTCGTTCTCCTCTGCCTAATTGCACAATCTGCTTAGCCGTAAGCAGTGTCCCAGGGGCTTGACTCTGAACCAGAAAACTCAGGGGAACATAGTATTGGGAAGTGTTCAAGTTCACTGGAGGCCACTAGACCAGGGGATCTGATTATGGCTTCATCAGGTCCTGCATGACTCCTTTCCTTAATAGTCAGAGTAAAACGGAAGGAAAGGAGGAAAGAACGAAAGAAGGGAAGGAGGGAGAGAAAGAAACCTCTTCATGTCTCGCTTATGGTTATGAAGTCTAAGAAGGGAGTAGTCGAGTCTCTTCAGAGGGCTTTTTTCTGGGGAGGGGGAAAGGCA
>PVKH010039490.1:0-11190 GCA_004027955.1 Chaetophractus vellerosus | reverse complement strand
GAAAAAGACAAGACAATCCTTTTGTGACCAGTCTGTATCTTACCAAATGTTTTGGATTTGTGATTAAAATTTGCCACTGTGTCTGGTCTGTGAAAAAGGAAGAAAGGGAACTCTTATACTCCCTCGCCCCCCCCCCCCTTCCTTGCATAACTTCAGAGAAGTTTCGATGTGCTTTCTTTTCAGGCACGTTCCTACAACAAGCAAATGCGGCCTGCAATTTTAGATCACTGTTCTGGAAATAAGTGGACAAATACATCTCATCACCCTGAGTATTTGGTAGGAGAAGAGGTAGGAAACTTGTTTACAATGAAATGGAAGAAGAGAAACCTGATCCTGGTTCTAAAATTCATTTACTTTGCCATCCAGTTCTATTTTCTGTCATTCCTACTTTGAGAACTAGATGGCTTCTGAAATTTTAGATACTCCACTCTCAGCATTTAGAACATTCAGTGGGGTTCAGTTCCTGGTGCCTCCTAAAACAAGGAAGACAACAGACACAGCCAGTGTAGACAGTGAGGGGATGGGGAGAAATCAATCAACCAATCAATAAACCTTTTTTAAAAAACACAAAACATTCAGCAAATGTTAATGGTAATTTCTGGCCTGAGATTTTTTTCATGTAAATGAAAAAAGATCCAGAGAGGAGTTTTAACAATGTGCTTTCCCTCCCTTTTCCTAGGCCTTGTATGTTAGTCCGTTGGACTGTTATAATATTCATTGGCCTATCAGAAGAGGTCAGTTAAATATTCACTCAGGACCTGGTGGCTCCCTTACAGCTGTTCTGGCAGATATTGAAGTAATATGGTCTCATGCAATACAAAAATACTTGGAAATCCCACTGAAAGATTTAAAGGTGAGCTAAAATTCCCAGTTACTTGGATTATTTTTTAAATTGGTTAATAAAAGAATACATTACTGAGTTCTTCATAATATAGTGTCCTTCTTTAAGCATTCTCAGCTTGAAGGTGTTGACATTTTTTCTTCTTCACTTAATTCCCCTCTGGTATTTTCCTTCTCTTATTGTGTTTCTATCTACTGCTCTGTAATCAGCAAGTGGTGGCAAAGCAAAAATAAAGGCTCATTCATGTTTATACATCTTCTCTAAAATGAGACCTCATTTGTCTTATTTTTCATTTCTCAAGTTTTAAATGATTCAAAGGAAAAAAAAAACTTCAACATTTTTTGTTTCTTCATAAAATCCAAAGGGTAGGGGCCGGCTGTATAGCCCAGTGGATAGGGCGCCGGTTTACCACATGGGAGGCCCTGGGTTCGGTCCCCGGGGCCTCTCCGGGTGGGCGGACTGCTTGAGAAATCAAAAGCTGCCGTGGGCGGGGCAGAGCCGCCGTGGGCAGGGCAAAAGCCACCACCGGCAGAGAAAAGCCACCACGGGCAGAGTGGAGCTGCCTGCGAGCAGAGAGGAGCCGCCCGCAAGCGGGGCGAGCCGCCCGCAAGCGGGGCAAGCCGCCCGCGAGTGGGCAAGGCCGCTGCTCACCGGTGAAGCTGACTCGGTGCATCACCGCAGCGGGGCGGCGGGGAGACAAAAGCAGAAAATAAAAAATAAATCTTAAAAAAAAAAAAATCCAAAGGGTAGCAGAAAGATTTGAGTTTTTATTTTGGGCCTTTAACCTTCGAAGGATCATCTCTGAAGAGAAGTGTGGTGAAATTTGTTTTGACTGGAATTGAGTGTTAACCCTTTTTTCTTTATTTTCTTTTTTAGTATTATAGATGTATCTTGTTAATTCCTGATATCTATAATAAACAGCATGTGAAAGAGTTGGTGAATATGATCTTAATGAAGATGGGCTTTTCAGGTATGTCTCATATTCCACTGAAATATACTTTAAATGAGTTTGGTTTTCTTTTTTAATGACAGAATTAATCCAAATTCACTAATTTATTTTTAAGTGCTTATTCTGAGAGTTACACAGCTGTTTATATGTTTGCCCAGAGGTTTCTAGACTCCTGGCTGTAGATGACTGTTTAAGGATCTTTGCTGCTCCCAGCTGACACTCCTCCATCTTTTCTTTTTGAGGGATTGTGGTCCATCAAGAGTCTGTGTGTGCCACCTTTGGAAGTGGCTTAAGCAGCACATGTATTGTAGATGTTGGAGACCAGAAGACAAGTGTATGCTGTGTGGAGGATGGAGTCTCTCATCGGAACACTCGGTAAGGAACTTGGGAAGTGGCATTCCTGTCCCTCTGTCCTCACAGGCTGTTCAACTATACAGCATCACAAGTTAGGAAATTACATATGCAAAACCATTGCGTAGGGAACCAACAAGATTGTGGAAGTGAAAATTCTAGCAAGGCTATTTAAATATCTACTTTCACTTTTCCTATTGGAACTCTGTGATATAAGTTTGCATCAGCATCTCTTTTAAGTCCTAATATGTGTTGTGTGGTTCCCCAGTCTTTTGCTGTGGTCTGGCTTAAATCATACTCTCACTACAAAGCTTTATTTAGGCAGGACATGCAGGTGAAAATGGATTTTCAGGTCCGAATTCTCTAGCTAGCCTAGTGTTTTGAGTATTTGCTTTTCTGTGAGTGATAAGTAACTTTAATGTGGCCACATCCATTAATGATGTCATCACCAATTCCAGCATTAATGAAATAGCTATCAGGAGCAGCTTGTCCTTCATGAGGTGAGCCCCATATAGGTGAGCACTCTCAGGTACTGCACCTATGGATCCTCTGCAGCATTTTGTGCTCCTGAGATGGCTCCTTCCTGCCCTCAGGATGCTTTAATTCTTCTATCCCTCACTTGAGGTAGTCTATGTCTCAGAGTATAGAAGCAAGTTTAAAGAGGGCCCAAGTAGTCCATGAGAAAGTTTAACCTGCTACTGTCCGCCTCTACTTACAATGCATTCTAAAGCCCAGTATGACTTTGGCTCACCCTTGTTTGGATTATCCAGTGCCAGTGGTTCTCAAATTGTGGAGAAGATCCTGGACCCAGGTCTCCCACCAATAAAATAATATAACAACAGTGGTCTTTCCAAATTGTAGAGCCATTCAATTAGTAAATAGAGTATTCACTAAGCTTCTTTTCCATAAGTTTGTGTTATGGTGTCGGTGCCTCTCACCTTTATATGCTAGTGAGTGTAGGCAACCAAACATTTAATATATATTGACTTGGAAACAAGTAGGATTTATAATAGTGCAAATCCTGTTTGTTGGATACTTATTGCAAACAGCATGATCACTTCAGGGTGCCCCACCATTGGTTTTAACTACAGTTTCCTCACTCCTTCCCTCCCAGCCATTCATTCTGTCCTTTCATTCTGTGATTTAATCTTTCAGTGAGCAAACATTTCTTGTGAGGCACTGTGACTAATTGACTTCTTGAAATACCCTCTGTACCCTCTTAACTGACAGATGAATGATCTGCCCTTTTCTTTTAATTCTAGGCTCTGTCTTGCATATGGAGGATCTGATGTGTCAAGATGTTTTTACTGGCTAATGCAGCGAGCTGGGTTTCCTTACAGAGAATGCCAGTTAACAAATAAAATGGATTGCCTTCTTCTGCAGCACCTTAAAGAAACTTTTTGTCATTTAGATCAGGTGGGAGCAAAAACAACATTGCTGATTCCAGCATTTTCTTAGTATTCTAATAGAAGAGATGACATTTCGTCAGTACTGTAAATGGGTTGCTACCTTTCTATACATTTTGTTTTGGAAGATTTTTTTTTTTTCAACTTCAAGTAATTTTGAATTTTAAAAAAATGAAAAACATGAAAGTATCAATAACATTTTCCAGTTAATGAAGAGAATTTGCTTGTTGATTTGGGCCATTGTTTCTATTAGTGTATATTGATAATGAAGAAGGCATAGAAATGCAGGTGGTGGAAATTTCAGAACTGTTAAACAGGGAAGAAGCTATAACTGTTTTATTAAGTTACAGTGAAAGTGGTAGAAAGTTGTAAGGCACCTTTTCATAGGATGTATTTAGATGGCAGAGAAACTTAAGTGTATTTTAAAGATTTTACATATACTTTTACTGATTCACTGATTTCATCTTTTCCTGAAATCAGGACATTTCTGGGCTTCAGGACCATGAGTTCCAGATTCGACACCCAGATTCCCCAGCCCTGCTTTACCAGTTTCGATTAGGAGATGAGAAACTCCAGGTAACATGCGGATGTAAATTTTCATGGGTGTAAGGAAAGCCATCCAGGTTGAATAAAAATGGAGAGAATATGCACTTGCTGGAAACCTCATGAGTTCAGGATGTCAAATGGTAGTAGATTATCCACAAAACCAACATTTAAGCCACTGACACAGTACACATTAGAACAGACCTTTTTGATTAGTTACTTAGGGAGGGCCACTGTTCTTATTAGGAAACTGGAAAGTAGATTGCGAGGCACTTATTTTACTTTACTTTGGGATTTCTCTCAGTGTGGAGTCGTAGCACCCATTCGTTTGTACGGTGAGTGAGTCTTCCTTCTGGCCCAGCAGGCACTGGGTCAGTCTTACAGCATCTGATCTGCCAGTTGTGTTTTTGGAAGAACAAAATTTAGTGAATCAGTTATTGTAGGAGGTAGTATCCTTTATTAATTGCTCTCTTCCTTCCTTACACAGGCTCCAATGGCTTTGTTTTACCCAGCAACGTTTGGCATTGTTGGACAGAAAATGACAACTTTGCAGCACAGATCCCAGGGCGACCCCGAGGACCCTCATGATGAGCATTACCTCCTGGCCACTCAGAGCAAGCAGGAACAGGTGTGCAGCGAGGGAGGCGCAGTTTGTCCACAGTTAAGGCTCACAACACACTGGCACTGATGCTGTTTTTAGAGCTGTAGATGAAACGAGGTTGGAATTTAAAATCTGGATGACAGATTTATTATTCAGCAGACAGGAATCCATTTTTCAGAATACCAGTCCATACTTGTAAAAGTTGATTTAGGGGAGCAGATGTAGCTCAAGTGGTTGAGTGCCTGCTCCCCATGTATGAAGTCCTGGGTTCGATTCCTGGTACCTCCTAAGGGGGAAAAAAAGTTAATTTAATGAAGAACCTCCCTTTTGGTGTATGTTATTTACTTCCATGATCTACTTTTGAATATTTACCAGTAATAAATATTTTCAGTAAAAATTTTTACCTATTTTAAAAATTACCCTGTAAAAGTGTATAAAGTGAAAGCTTAAGCAAAGAGCTGAATTGAATTCCTTTGTTCAAAGCTGATCCCAATAATAAGATATCCAATGCAGGGGCACAAATTAAAACTCTTTATCAGCTGATGAGATGTAAGCAGCTTATAACAGAAAGTGGAAGGTGGCTCTAAACTTTTTCTAGTGTTTATTCCTGTCCCAAGAGGTAAGCATGAGGTGATTTCAATAAAGTTTGAACATGGGGATTTCCATAACAGCTACTGGCCCATGAATCCAACCAGTGCTAGCCAGGTTCTGAGACTTTACCCTTCCTGCCAGTGACTGCTTTGGAATTGCCCGAACATGCTCATCTATCTTCTGTATACCACCTTCATTCCCGAGTTATCTGGGAGTGGGTGCTGGGTGGCTATTGTATACTGTGGTGTATACCTCCTGCCTACATCACAGTAACAGGGTTTTGTTTTTTAGTCTTGTTTAGTAGTGGGGTAGGAGGGGTGCAGTCTAGCTAGAGAACATCAGCAGTGGTGTCATAGTCATGCTGTCTACTTGATTGTCCCTTTGATTGATTTATAGTCTGCAAAAGCTACTGCTGACCGAAAGTCTGCATCCAAACCCATTGGATTTGAAGGGGATCTCCGTGGCCCATCCTCTGATCTTCCAGAAAGACTTCATTCCCAGGAGGTGGATCTGGGATCCTCCCAGGGAGACTGCCTGATGGCTGGCAATGATTCCGAGGAGGCCCTCACTGCACTGATGTCCAGGAAGACTGCCATCTCGCTATTTGAAGGGAAAGCCCTGGGCCTGGATAAAGCCATCCTTCACAGCATAGACTGTTGTTGTAAGCGCATTTAGGGGGACCAGAAGGTAGAAACTAAATGAATTGGTTAGTTTGAATGTCTTAGCACAGTGTAGCATAGTCATTCAAAGACTCTTGAGGACCTACTTTGCTGCGTTGCCAGGTGTTGGAAATATGGTAGTGAGGAAATCAAACTGGTCCCTGGCCTTGTTGAGCATGTAATCTAGTGGAAGAGACCAAAATAAGGCAAATAATCATATAAATGAAAATACAACTATGGCAGGTGCTACAAAGTAGAACTAAAGAATACTGACTTAGAGTTTCTAATTGAGAGATTTAATAAGGGATTTTTTACTACTGGGGGGAGATGTGGACGTGGGAGAGAGGGAAGCCTTCCTTCAGGAAGAAAGAAATCTAAGGGGTGAATGGGGCTTAGCCAGTCATAGATGGGAGTGGCACCCCAGGTAGAAGAAGCTGTCTGTGAAGGGCAGGATCGTAAGAAGGAGTGAAGCCTGTGGGGAGGATGGTGTGGCTGGGTGCAGAGAGCTGAGGGTGGGCAGCAGTAAGGAGGAGGCTGCAGAAGTGGGACTACCAAGGTGGACTTGGTAGGCCCCCTTCAATATTATGGTCTTAGGTAGGAGCAGGGGTAATGGGCATAGTTGGGGGTGGGGGTCATAATGTGGTCATTTGTGTTTTGCAAGTTTACTCTGGCTGAAGTGTTGAGGATGGGCTGGATCCTTGAGATTAAGAAAGCTATTGTAGTTGTCCAAGTAAGAGATGGTGGTGGCTTGGTCTAAGGTAGTGGTGCGTATGACAGGAGATTGTGCAAAGAATATCACTATCTTTTCAGCATCTGATGATACCAAAAAGAAGATGTACAGCTCCATCCTGGTGGTGGGAGGTGGTTTGATGTTCCATAAAGCTCAAGAATTTCTGCAGCACAGAATTCTCAACAAAATGCCACCTTCATTCAGGCGAATTATTGAAAACGTGGACGTGATAACAAGGCCTAAGGTGTGGTGTTTCATGGTGGTGCAAGTTGGACTGTATACAAATAAAATTACCACTGTTTCTTTCTAATTATTATGTATGTGGAGATGAAATCCTGGGAAGCATGGGCTTGTGTTTGGGAAGTTTTTAAGGGCTCAGGTCAAGTGAGAAAATTGCTTTCAGTGGGTCACAGATATGGTGGCAGGAACCCTGGACTAGGAGACTGGATTCATGGGTCTAGTCCTGTTTTGCTCTCCCAACGGCCCTGACTGACATCTCTTGTGTAAAAGGGCCAGGTGGGGCAAGGAGAAGCCTGGCTGGTCTCTCATTCCCTGTCTGGTCAGAACAGCTTCATTTCTCTCTTTCCTATTAAGGATCAACTGCTGGTCCCTGGACCAGATGACCTTTAAGGACCTCTTTGGCTTGAACAGTCTTTCTGATAAAAGATACATAAACCCAGGAATTGAGAAACAGATTGATTGTATTTTATTAAATCTCACTAACAGTTCCTAGACAGTGTTTCTATTTAATTTTAATACTGAGGAAATAATTGTGGGGATATATCTATTTCACTCAAACATCAAAATAACTTGTTTTCTTATATATGTTCCTGACTCTAGGACCTGAAAACTGGTCAAAAGCAGCATCTACAGTAATAAAAATTACAAGTTTTCTTGGCCTTCGATATAGAACGATGTCTGTAGTTTCATGGGCCCTGCAGTCTTTAATGCAGGCTGGAAATCTGGCTTATTGGACATTGATTCAGCACAGTTTTGTGTTTTTCCCCTCCCCAAAGTCAAGTAAAGATGAAGTATATATCTTGAATTGTCTACTTATGCTGAAATATCCTTATCACTTTTCTAGGACATGGATCCCCGGCTGATTGCATGGAAAGGAGGGGCAGTGTTGGCTTGTTTGGATACGACACAGGAACTGTGGATTTATCAGCGAGAATGGCAGCGCTTTGGTGTCCGCATGCTACGAGAGCGAGCTGCTTTTGTCTGGTGAGACTGGGAGAAAAAGTCACTGTGAAAGACCAAAAAACAAGCCTCATGGTATAAAAAAGTATTCTAGAAGATATGTATTTTAATTTATTGCCCTAGATGCTTAAGTTTTATGGAAAATAAATGAATTTCAACTTAAATTGAGGATATGACATTGGTTTGAAATTATAAGCTGCTTTTGTAGTCAGGACATTTGAGAATAAATAGAAACTTATTCTTCAGTTATAAATTCTCCTGCACCTTTCTCAGAATCTCATAAACTGTCCATGCTTTAAAATGTTGCTGTTGAATGGTTCTCACACAGCGAAGCCCTTCATTTAAGTTGGCTTCTAAGTATCACCAGGCACCTTGTAGCCATGAGTGGTGTGTGACTTGTGTACTTTAATTATGAAAAGAGCTCTCTGGTTCGTTTCCATTTACCCCCTTGCCTAGTACAGCAGAGTTAAATTCTAAGGTCATTGGGGTTGTTTGCACATATAATGTGACTTGTGTCCTCTTGGAATTCCAAATAGGAAGAAACGTTCCCCCCCCCCCTTTTATTTTCTATTGGAGGATAAAAAAGATGGGGGGCCATTCAGGTCTAGATTTCCCAAAGCAGACTTAAGGCTGGGCTGGTTAACTTTTTCATCTGACCTGCTCTAGGGTGGGCTTGGGGAAAGAAAACTATTATTTGACCAAAACAGAGCAAAAGCTGAATAGGAAATCTTGTTTCCTTTCTAAAGCCAAATAGAAATGCTTTGGTATAATTTACAGAGTTGTTAACTTGCATTGTACAGATAAACCAGTTAACTATACTTTTAATTACTACTGATGAAATCATTACATCCCAAATTTTCCTTGACCTGAAGAACACAAGTGAAAGCTTTTGGAGTCCCTTGTTGTCAGTATGATCAGTTGACCTTAATCTGTGAGCAGTCTGAAGCAGAATCACCCAATGTCCAGGCCTTGGTGAGGCCTTCTGAGCCCCTGGCAAGAGGAGGAGAGTGCTTCGTCCTGAGACAGGAGCGAGTCAGTGAGCTCAGCTGGGAGGACTAGGAGAATGCCTGATGCCTACCACACTTGCTGAGCAAAAGGCGCTTGCTTTCAGGAGGTGAAGAGGACTGGGGAACCACAAAAACAGGGTTGGAGAAGAAATGGAGGTGAGAATAGAATATAGAAAGAAAGATGGTCAGAAACTTTAGAACAAGGGAAAATGCTGGTACTAAAGCATTTTACAGGGATAGGAATGTTCTGTGTGTCTGCTCAGTAGGTGAGGAGCCAAGAAGAGTCCACCAAAATAATTTCAAGTTGCTAATGCCATTTCGGATGTGTGCCTTCAATTTGAATATTGCATGTTCTTTTATTTTTTTATATTTCTTAGCAAAATAAATTTATACAACATTGATTTTGTTTGTTTATATTTCTAGGCTATTTCAACATACTTTAGTATTGGCTACTTATATGCAAAAGTAGAATGTGTTTTTTATAAGGTTTTTACATAATAACATATTGCTTTTGTAACTGGTAAATGATTCAGAGGAAGTTGGTTTCTGGTCCAAGTTTTGGCATAAGCTCTGTCCACCTTGTATTACCAGCACTTATAGCACTATGAAAACTGGTCATAACAAGTGAGCTTTACCACATTAAACACATTGCCTCAGCCTTTACTAAGTATCTGCTTGTGAAGCTGGACACGGTGAGTTTTTACTCTAAGCTTTTTTTTTTTCTTAAAAAAATACAAAACATGGTCTTTCAAGTATAACCTGCAAATTTTCAGTCATTTACCTGAGACTGATCGACCTTCTGAGGAATCAGTATTGTACTGAGAGAGAAGCATTCCTAGGAAAAGATGTATGCTAATATAAAAAATACATATTCATGACCTCTACATTAAGAAATAGAAACTTTTAGAAAAATTAAAAGTTGTAACACCTAAAACCCCACACCTCTGTGTGTTCTGTAGCTCTATGGTAGTTTCTGTTTTTTTGCTTAAGTAAATCACTTATAAAAAGATGCAAGAGCACTAACTTTCAGCTTATGATTTTTAAAATACATATACATTAGATAATAGCAGAGAAATAACACTGCAATACCTGACAGTGACCTCTGTTGGCACAAGCAGACATCAGGTCTGCAGGTAGTGTATTTTGGTGTTCATGTTAAAAGGCACCTGTACTAGAGTCAGGCCACGAATCTAGTCTGGAGAGGGAATGTCCTAGGCAAATACCAGATAATGTAAGCATAACAGACACTGGGTCCTCTGGTCTGTAATGGTGGGTTTTTAGTATCTTAAAAGTAAAGATCTTTGCATGTAATAGGTTTTTGTTTTTTTAATCTAGCAAACTATTGAGTGGATTAGCGAGGGCTTCTGACATTTCATATTCGTTAAACTTAACCTTACAGAGCTTAATATTGTATCACATTACAAAGCTACACAATTCTACCCATAATGCAATACACGGACTATTCAAGACTGGACATTTGGCTGGAAGATCTTTTATTGTTGCATTATCAGAACGGTTGTGGTTTTCTATTAGTTATTCTTGATTTTTAGGTATAAAATTTAGTTTTTAATTATAAATTTAGCTTCAATTCTTTAGTTAATACTACAGTAGTTACTAATATTTGTAACAACAGTTTTATTGGCCTGTAATTTTTAATTACGAGACTAAGGCCTGTGTAGACGTTTTGAGTCTTCCATATTCTTATTGTTAGAGCAGATACATACATAATCCTCCCTACAAGAAGCCTGTACAATAAACTTCAGGATCGTCATCACAAATGCCTTTTTTGCCCTGGAATGGGGGAACTGGTGGAGTAGGAAAGCGTCATGGTCTCTTGCTTCTCACAGGTGGGCTATGAGCAGCGCCAGCAGCTGTCACGCTTGTGACCTTTTACCCACTGACGCATGTTGCTTGATGTGGAGAAGTTCTCTGCAGAAAGCAGTGGCATCTTTCATGAGGTGGTACTTGGGGCAGACATTGAGAGCACTGTAATTGTCTTTGGTGTCAGCCTTTCTAAAATAGACCACCATGTACTTGTGCAGATGAGTCTGACTTCTGAGGTCACTGCAGAAGAGGTTAAAAGCAAGGGGGAACAGATCTTGGGAGTCCTCATCAGAGCCGCCCTGGCTCTTGCCACAGGCACCATCACACATGGTGCCAACCTGATTGGACAGAAGGAAGATGACTCTCTCTGCTGCTTTCTTCTGAGTGGTAAGCCACTGCACTAGGCCCATCTCGGCTATTTTCTTTTTCTGCCACTTTTCAAGGATGACCTCACTTCTGCAATGGTTTTGCAGGAATTCGGTGAAGTA
>PVKH010039489.1:0-11180 GCA_004027955.1 Chaetophractus vellerosus | reverse complement strand
GGAGCAGGGATGGTTCCTGGTGGGGGATGAACCAGTGATCCAGGACACTCTGTGGCGTGAATCTGTGAATCCTGTCATCTGGAGAGTCAAGCTGAGGGGACATTGTGGGCCCTGGGGTGGTGGGGAGGGATGGGGTGGATTGAATGAGGAGCTTGGTGGCCCATGGAAGTGTTTTCCATTGCCTTGCAGTGGTGGACATGGGACGGGGTGAAAGTCATCAAAAGTTATAAAAGTATACGAACTAAAATGTGGACCTTGATGTGGACCAATGACAATGTTGGGGAACTACATTTCACTATCTGTTTGTTAGTTATGTTGGTGCTGTCAAAAAGGTTTTGGTAAGCAGGGGTATAGAGGAGGAGGTTGAATACATGAGATTGTCTGGTAGTCTGTGTGTGCCTCTGCTGTGACCTAAAATTTCTTTGAAAATTAAATGTAAAAAGGTGGGATGCTTGAGAGTGAGAAGAGGAAGGTGCCACAAAACAGACTGGACATCAGATATAGCACTGACAAGGCAAAATCGGGAAAAAAAAATTTGTATACATGTAGTTCTTATTGCTTTTTCACATATTTTGAATAGTCCAGTCCGCTGGCAATGTCTAGTTTTCTTTTTTCTCTTTTTTTTATTTTTACTTTTTAAAATTTATTTTTGTATTTTTCTTATTTTTAATTTTTAATTTTTTTTCCTAACTGTTTTTTTATTTTTTAAGTTCTCCTATGTTTTGACTCTTGCATTTTAAATGATGTTGTTAGGGATGGTTCACAGTGGGGGATGAACCGGTGAGCCAGGACACTCTGTGGCATGAATCTGTGAATCCTGTCATCTGGGGAGTTGAGCTGGGTGGCGTTGTGGGCCCAGGGGTGGTGGGGACAGACAGGGTGGATCGAATATAGGCCCTTTAGTGGCCCGTGGAAATGTTTTCCATTGCCTTGCGGTGGTGGATACGGGGCAAGGTGACAGGAATCAAAATTTATAAAAGTGTACGACCTGAAATGTGGACCTTGATGTGGACCAATGACAATGTTGGGGAGCTACATTTCACTATCTGTTTGTCAGTTATGTTGGTGCTGTCAAAAAGGTTTTGGTAAGCAGGGTTATAGAGGAGGAGGTTGAATACATGAGATTGTCTTGTATTCTGTGTTTGACTCTGCTGTGACCCAAAACTTCTTTGAAAATTAAATGATCAGAGGAGGGCTGCTTGAGAGTGAGAAGAGGAAGGTGCCATGAAACAGACTGAACACCAGATATTGCACCGACAAGGCACAATCCAAAAAAAAAAATTTTTATACATACATATTATTATTTTTTCACATTTGTTGAATAGCTCAATCCTTTAATAAAATCTTATTTTCTTTTTTCTATTTTTTAAAATTATCTAAAATTATTTTTTATTTTTTAAGTTCTCCAATATTTTAACTCTTACATTTAAATATCATTGATATTGAACATTTTTCATGTGTTTTTTTGCTATTTGTATTTCCTCTTTGGATAAATGTCTATTTAAATCTTTTGCCCATCTTTTAAATTGGATTGTTTGCCCTTTTATTGCTGAATTGTATGATCTCTTATATGGCATGGAAATCAAACTCTTATCAGATATGTGGTTTCCAAATATTTTCCCGATTGTGTGAGTTACTTTTTCACACTCTTGACAAATTCCTTTGAATCACAAAAGTATTTAAGTTTGAGGAGGTCCCATTTATTCATTTTTTGATTCATTTGTCATGCTTGTGGTATAAAGTTTAAGAAACCACCATCTACCACCAGGTCTTGAAGATGTTTCCTTACCTTTTCTTGTAGGAGTTTTATGGTTATAGCTTTTATATTTAGGTGTTTGATCCATACTGAGTTAATTTTTGTATAAGGTGTGACATAGTGGTCCTCATTCTTTCTTTTGGACATAGATTTCCAGTCTCCTTGCACCATTTGTTGAAGAGACTGTTCTGTTCCAGCTGGGTGGGCTTGACAGCTTTGTTAAAAATCACCTGACCATAAAAAACACATGGAAAAAACACTCAACATCACTAGCTATTAGGAAAATGCAGATGAAAACTACAATGAGATACCATTTCACACCTTATAGAATGGCAATTATTTTAAGAAAACAGACAACTGCCAGGGCTGGAAAGGATACAGGGAAACAGGAACACTCTTTCACAGTTGGTGGGAGTGTAGAATGGTGCTGCCTCTGTGGAAGACAGTTTGACAATACCTTAAGAATCTGAATATAAAACTGCTGTATGATCCAGCAATACCATTATTAGAAATCAATTCAGAAGAACTGAAAGCAATGACACAAACCGACGTTTGCACACCAAAATTCTTAGCGGCATTATTCACAATTGCTAAAATATGAACCAGCCCAAGTGTCCATCAACTGATGAATGGATAAACAAATTGTGGTATATAAATAAAATTGAAACTATTCGGCTGTAAGAAAAAATTAAATTGTGATGCATATGAAAATGTGGTGAACCTAGAGGATATTATGTTGAGTGAGATAAGCCAGACACAAAAGGACAAATACTGTATGGTCTCACTAATATGAACTAAATACAATGAGTAAACTCACAGAGTATAGCATTCTTGGAGAACATACAGAGTATGAGCGGCCTCCTGTCACTTCACACATGGGTGTGATTGCAGAGTATAGATTACTAGGAAATAGAATGTGGGTTAAGAATAGGAGCTGATGGTTAATGTAGGTAGCATTAATAATATGGTTAATTGTAAAAAGTGTGGAAATGAATAGGGTTGAGAGTAAAACAGTATAGTCAGGATAACTAACACTGCTCATTTATAAAAGTGATTGTGGCTGACGGGTAATCTGTGGACATGAATGTCAATAGAAAGGACACTAGAGAATAATTTAGGGAATGTATAACAGCGTTTTTGGTGGTGGGTGCAGATTGTGCTTAATAGTATAAATTTAAAAATGGTCTTCTTTTACAAAGTGTTAGGAATGTGGTGGTACATGTGAAAATTACAAATAATATAAATTATGGCTGATAGTTAACAGTAATATTGTAATATTTTGCAGTGATGGCAAGAAAATATTATTTCAATACTAAGGGACAAAACAATAGGGAGGTATAAGGGTGAATGGGGTTTTTCCTTTTGGAGTAATGAAAACGTTCTAAAATTTACTGAGGTGATGACAGCACAACTCTGAGTTGAAAATGAGCCACTGAGTGGATCGTAGACTGGTTACCAGAACAAATATGAGAATGTTCTCATGAATGATAACAAATATATAATACTATTGCAGGGTGACGATCATTTGGTGGTTGGGGGAAAATGCACCAAATGTAAGGTATGGGCTATTGATAATAGCAATGTTTTGATGATGTTCTTTCATAGTTTGTAACAAATGTTTCACAACAATGCAAAGTGTTGGTGGTGGGGAGATACATGGGAGCCTTGTAAGATGATATGCATGTTTGTTTTGTAATTCCACATATTTTACTATGCCCTTATTGTTTATGTATGTTCTTGTACAAATAATATACATCAATAAATTTGAATTGGGGACCCCTCCCCCACTCCGCGGGCGGGCGGGGTGCGGGGCCCTCGGGTGTGTGTGTGGGGGGGCGGGGGGCCGGCGTGTGCGGGGCTGGGGGCGCGGCGGGGTCACCCGGCCTGCGTTCTTTCCTCCCGCTCTCCCGCAGCTCCGCGCCCAGGACCCCGCCAGCCGCGGAGACAGGTACATGCTGGTCACTTTGGAAGAGCTGCCCTATGCCATCAAGGCTGGATGGAAAGAGAACCATGCAACGTTTATGAATGAACTGAAAAACCTTCAGGCTGAAGGACTTACGACTCTTGGCCAATCCCTAAGGACAGCTTTTGATTTATTAAATTTAAATAGATTAGTAACTGGCATAGACAACTACGGGCAGGGAAGAAACCCTTTTTTCTTGGAGCCAGCAATAATTATTACAATTACTGATGGGAGCAAATTGACTACTACCAGTGGAGTCCAGGATGAGCTCCATTTACCTCTTAATTCTCCTTTACCTGGAAGTGAATTGACCAAGGAACCATTTCGTTGGGATCAGAGATTCTTTGCATTAGTGCTGCGGTTGCCTGGTACCATGTCAGTAGAGTCGGAACAATTGACAGGGGTACCTCTAGATGACTCTGCAATCACACCCATGTGTGAAGTGACAGGAGGCCGCTCATACTCTGTATGTTCTCCAAGAATGCTTAATCAGTGTCTGGACTCTTTGGTGCAAAAGGTACAAAGTGGTGTGGTAATAAACATTGAAAAAGCAGGACCAGTTCCTTCCCTTGTAGAAGATGGGCAACCAGAAGTATCAAGGCCTTTTGGTTCTCAGCCTTGGCATAGTTGTCACAAGCTCATATATGTCAGACCAAATCCTAAAAACCGGGGTTCCTATAGGTCACTGGCCTGTTCCAGAATCTTTCTGGCCAGATCAGAATTCTCCAACGCTACCACCTCGCACATATCATCCTGTAGTGAAGTTTTCCTGTACAGACTGTGAACCAATGGTTATTGACAAATTGCCTTTTGACAAATATGAGTTGGAACCTTCACCGCTGACTCAATTTATCTTGGAAAGGAAATCTCCTCAAACATGTTGGCAGGTATATGTAGGCAATAGTGCAAAATATAGTGAACTTGGCCATCCTTTTGGTTACTTGAAAGCCAGTACAGCACTGAACTGTGTCAACTTATTTGTGATGCCTTACAATTATCCAGTCCTTCTTCCCCTGTTAGATGACTTGTTTAAAGTACATAAAGCAAAACCAACACTGAAATGGAGACAGTCATTTGAAAGTTATTTGAAGACGATGCCTCCCTACTATCTTGGGCCCTTGAAGAAAGCTGTTAGAATGATGGGCGCACCTAACCTAATAGCAGACAGTATGGAGTATGGACTTAGTTACAGCGTCATTTCATACCTCAAGAAATTGAGTCAGCAGGCCAAAATAGAATCTGATAGAGTCATTGGCTCCGTAGGCAAGAAAGTAGTACAGGAAACCGAAATTGAAGTACGCAGCCAATCACATGGTTTATCAATGGCTTATAGGAAAGATTTCCAACAACTACTCCAGGGAATTTCAGAGGATGTTCCTCACAGACTGCTAGACCTTAATATGAAGGAGTACACTGGTTTCCAAGTTGCTTTGCTGAATAAGGATTTGAAACCACAGACATTTAGAAATGCTTATGACATACCAAGACGGAATCTTTTGGATCACTTAACAAGAATGAGATCTAATCTTTTGAAGAGCACCCACAAATTTCTTAAAGGATAGGATGAAGATCAAGTGCACAGTGTTCCTGTAGCACAAATGGGGAATTACCAGGAATACCTCAAGCAGGTACCTTCTCCATTAAGAGAACTTGATCCTGATCAGCCTCAAAGATTGCATACATTTGGGAATCCCTTTAAGCTGGATAAAAAGGGTATGATGATAGATGAAGCAGATGAATTTGTGGCTGGCCCTCAGAATAAACATAAACGACCTGGAGAACCAAATATGCAAGGGATCCCCAAAAGACGTCGCTGTATGTCCCCACTACTCAGAGGCAGGCAACAGAATCCTGTTGTGAACAATCACATTGGAGGAAAAGGACCACCTGTACCAATGACTCAAGCACAGCCAGATCTTATTAAACCCCTTCCTCTTCATAAGATTTCAGAAGCCACTAATGATTCGACAATGGATGATGTGGTTGAAAATCATGTTGCAGACCAGGTTTTATCGGACATTACACCAAATGCTATGGATACTGAATTGTCAACATCTTCTTCTCCAGCCAATTTATTGGAATGACCAACCAATCATACAGAGGCTGTTGGTCATGACCATTTAGGAACTAATGACCTTAATGTTGGTGGGTTTTTAGAAAATCATGAGGAATCATGAGATAAACAACAATGTGCTGAAGAGAATATACCAGCATCTTCACTTAGCAAAGGGAAGAAATTGGTGCATTGCAGAAGCCGTGAAGAGGTCAACACCGAACTCAAAGCACAAATAATGAAAGAGATTCGAAAGCCAGGAAGAAAATATGAAAGAATCTTCACTTTACTGAAGCATGTGCAAGGCAGTTTACAGACAAGACTAATATTTCTACAAAATGTCATTAAGGAAGCATCAAGGTTTAAAAAACGAATGCTAATAGAACAACTGGAGAACTTCTTGGATGAAATTCATCGAAGAGCCAATCAGATCAATCATATTAATAGCAATTAAAAGAAAATAGAATGTGGCCGCTTATTTCACTGTCTTCTCCAAATACAAAGTAAATGCAAGACTGTTGTGATCTTGCATTCATTTTTTGACATGCATTGTTGGTTATTTGAAATACTAAAAGCAAGTCTACAGATCTTTTTCCCATCATTTTACAGTGACCTTTTCTTCATTTTGGTTTATTTTTGTAATGTGGAAAGTATCACTCTAAAAAACATTTTTATTTAACAAACTAAAAATATTCTTCCAAATCTCTTGCTTGTCATTGACTCTTGCGTGTCAATTTCCCTCAGGTTCTATTTTCTTAAACCAACCTTTAAAATTGTCACCTCTGTTAAGGTTGAACTTTGCCAAAAAAAAAAAAAAATGAAAAGAAGTTACTTTGTGGGGCCGACTGGATAGCCCAGTGGATAGGGCGTCGGCATACCACATGGGAGGCCCGGGTTCGGTTCCCGGGGACCTCTCCTAGCGGGCAGACTGCCTTGAGAATGGCAAGCCGCCGTGGGCGGGCCAGAGCCGCCGTGGGCAGGGCAAAAAAGCTGCCACGGACAGGCAAAAGCCGCCACAGGCAGGGCAGGTCGCCTGCGAATCGAGCACAGCCAGCCACCCGCAAACTGAAAAGCCGGCCGTGATGGAAGCAGAAGCCGCCCACAAGCGGGGAAAGCCGCGCCTGCGCAGTGACCCAGTCTCGGCGCGTCGCCGCAGCAGGGGGGAAGGGGAGATATGTAATAAAATAAATAAATCTTTAAAAAAAAAAAAAAGAAGTTACTTTGTAATTTTTGGGGAAAAAAGCACATACATTAAAACTAGGTAATGTTTTGTATATATAGTTGTTTTGGATATATTATTGTAAGTTGTACAAATGTATTTTGAAGAATATTTAAGAAAAGCACTTTTGTTATTCCATCAGTAAATGCTCTATTTAAAAATAAATAAATAAATAAATAAATAAATAAATAAATTTTAATTTAAAATCCCTCGACAAGTCAATTTTTAAAATTTATTTATTTATTTATTTATTTATTTATTTATTTTTGTTGTTACATATCCCCCCCCCCCTTTCTGGTTGCTCTTGCTGTGTGTCCATTCTTCTGTGTTTTTCTATGTCTGCTTCTTGTCTCCCCTCCCCGTCTTTGCGGCAACGTGCTGAGTCAGCCCTCCGCGCAGGCAGCTCGCCCCGTTCATGGGTGGCTCCAACCATTTCACAGGCGGCTCGGCTCCATGCAATTTTATTGATACATTTTAACAAAGCATAAATCAATCCAAAGTGTACAATCAGTGGTATTCAGTATAATGACCTAAGTGTGCATTCATCAGTTCAATCATTTTTAGAGCATTTTCATTATTTCAATAATAGTAATAATAATAATAAATCCAAAAAAACACATCACCTCTCAATCTCTCTATGCTATGCTTAAAAAAATAAAACAAATGGAACTGAATTTATTCATGTTGTCCTATTAAATTGATGTGAGTACAGATTAAAACATTTCAAGAAAAGATCACTTGACCCTACATATGAGGATCTGTTTCTAAACCAACATTTCTGTTCCATGGACTAGATGTTTTATTTTTATGCCAGGACCATGCTGTTTTTACACTGTAGCTAGGTAATATGATTTAAAAACCAGAAGTGAAAGTCCTCCAACTTTGTCTTCATTTGTAAAATGTTCCTGGCAATTTGGGTCCCCTTGCACTTGCAAATAAGTTTGATAATTGGGTTTTCCATTTCTTTTTATAAATGACTGTTGGAATTTTTTTAGGGACTGCATTGAATCTGTATATCTATTTGGGTATAATTGACATCTTAACAATATTTAGATTACTCATTATTAGTGTATAGAAACCTTACTGATTTCTGCATATTAATCTTGTATCCTGCCACTCTTCTGAACTCTTTTATTAGCCCTTGTATCTTTATTGTAGATATTTTTTCAGGATTTTCTAAGTACAGGATCATATCATCTGTGAATAGCAAAATTTTACTTCTTCCTTTCCATTTTGGATGCCTTTTATTTCTATTTCTGCTCTAGCTAGAGCCTCTATCAATATATTGAACAACAGCGGTGACAGTGGGCAACATTGTCTTGTCCCCAAGCTCAACAGGAAAACTTTCAGTCTTTCACCATTGAGTACAATGTGGGCTGTAGGGTTTTAATATATGCCCTTTATCATGCTGAGAAAGTTTCCTTCAATTTCTATTTCTTGAAGTACTTTAATCAGGAAAAGATGCTGTATTTTGTCAAATGCCTTTTATGCATTGATCAAGATGATCATGTATTTTTCTTCTTTGATTTATCAACATGATGTATTATGCTGATTGATTTCCTTGTGTTGAACCACCCTTGCATGTCTGGCAGAAAACCCACTTGATCATTGTTAATAATTTTTTAATGTGTTGTTGGATTCAATTAGTGAGTGTTTTGTTGAGGATTTTTGCATCTGTATGCATTAGGGAAATGGGTCTGTAATTTTCTTTTTTGTAATATCTTTACTGGCTTTGGTATTATGGTGATATTGCCTTCATAGAATGAGTTTGGTAGTGTTCCTCCCTGTTCAATTTTTTGAAGAGATCGATTGGTCTTAAATCTTTTAATGCTTGGTAGCATTGTCCTGTGAAGCCATAGGTTTTTCTTTTTGGGGAGTTATTTGATGATGTTTCAATCTCTTTACTTGTGATTGGTTTGTTGGGGTCTTCTATTTCTTCTAAGGTCTGCAAACTTCTCTTTCCTTGTAAGACAAGTGGACAAGGGAAGACTTGCTGTGACACTTCTAAAAGTCGAAAGCCCCAAACTCGCTATCTATTGTCAACTGATCTGGCCCAGAATCCCAGAAGAGAGAAGGGTTAATCAATGTTCCATCAAGGCTGAGGAGTTTATGTAGCAGGCTCCATGGAAGAAAGTTGGCGATGGTGTTCAAGTTGGGCAGAGGGAGGGATAGGCAGATTAGCATTCTTGAGTGCCTCCTGCATGCCAGGCAACATGCTAACCAGGTGCCAGGGATACAAATGAAAAGTGTCTGCCCTCCAGGGCTTTGCAATCAACTTCCACCTTCAATTGCCAGCCCCGCTTCTCTACCGTGGGGTGTGAAGGAGGGCAAGGGGAAGAGATGTGTTTTTGCACTTCCAACATGTCTTCTTGGGACTCAGGACACAGACTGATTTTCCAAGACCCCCAGAAGTCTTGGCTCCTGAGGCCAGCACTGCTACTGGCTTCCAACAACAAGGAAGAATTTTATGTTTCTAAGAATTTGTCCATTTCATCTACATTCTCCAGTTGTTAGCACACAGTTGTTCATAGTATCCTCTTATGATCTCTTTTATTTCTCTGAGATCAGTAGTAATGTCTCTATTTTCATTTGATCTTATTTATTCTTGGAACTGAAAACAGTTCCTTGAACAAAGGTCTTGGAACTGTAAACAGTTCCTTGGACTAAACAAGCTCAGAAAGTAACTGATTTCAGATAGAGCTAAGAACAGAACTGAAAACAAAGACATTAACTTAGTTTAGGCAACAAGAATTCATGCTTAGATACACAAAAGTTAATTATAGCTGGAACCCCAATAAAAGGGCTAAGTAAGCAGCCACTCGGTGCTGTGTATGCCTGAGCGAGCTACAGCCCACTGTGCATCTCATCAACCTGTCTGATGCCTCTTTGTTTGCGCCACCAAACCATCTCAATCAACATCTGGTGCCCAACATGGGACAAGAAGAGGTAAGTTGAGAATCAGGTTGACTGGAGGAGGTGAGCTGCACGGTGAGTACGCAGATCCTTCAGCAATGGCAGTGAAACATGGAGAATTCTCCATCACAAACTGATGAATTTGCAGGTATTTAAAATGTTCTTCTGCATAGCTTGGGGGTCCGTACTAAGGAACAGGTCCTCCACGATTTGTTACAGTTGATACAAAGTCACAGTTACTGGTTTTCTCCTTCTAATCGAAAACAGTTAAATCCTACAGTTTGGCGAGATGTTGGTCATGCCCTTTGGCATGCCCATCAGTGGGGGGAGTCTATTTCTGCTGAGGTTTGGGTGGCTTATCAACAAGTTGCTTTAGCTATACAGACTTTTCAGAGTGTTGAAGACGTTTCGGTAAAACAACCTATTGTTAAAATTGATACTTCCACTTCTCCTATTTTTTCTCCTGGTTCTTCCTCCCCACCCTCTGAAGTTGAGACTGAATGGCCTCCACCACCTCCCCCTCCTCCTCCTCAGGATCCCGCGCTGCTGCCTCCACTGACAGCTCCCCCTGAGTCTTCCACTGCTCCTACTGCTCCTGTTAACCCTTCCGTTCCTTACCCTTTGTTAAATCCTTTTCTTTCCCAAATTGATGAATATGACCAGTTCTTTCAAATCCTTGGCAAACTTATGTGCTGCCACCTAGGGAAGAGCTGGCCTGGACTTTGTCACTACTGGAAAATTAATACTTAAGAAACAAAATTAAGTCTATTTAGCCAATTCAGGAGTGAAACTCATGGGTCAAATTAGTAAGCTCTATGTTTCTGTTGGTGTTGTCATAATTCTTTTTGTGTTTGTCTGTTTGTTCAGTGTCAGTGTATATTTTGATACCTCTGGATAGTTATATTAAATTGATAAGTGAAAATTCTTAAAAGAGCTCTACTAAAATTTGATAAATTTGTTTAAGAGAATGTGTTCTGTAAAGGTAAAATTTGTCTTAAGATAAAATGACTATAGTCTATGTGGTTATGCGTAGTTATAGGGAATTTGTAAAAACACTGTTTAAATGGAAATATTTAATTGGCGAATTCCAAGAAGTCATTATTAAACAGAAAACCAAATTGATAATAATAATAAAAGTAAATTCATAACAGGAAAACCTGTCGGCAGTCAGCCTCCCCTGGCAACTTGTCTCTAAAAGACTGTTTCTAGTGTTGCATGCTACTAAGTATTTAAAATGAAGAAAAGTTATATTTGCATATAACCAATTTAAATCATT
>PVKH010039488.1:0-11193 GCA_004027955.1 Chaetophractus vellerosus | reverse complement strand
CAAAGGACAAGCTGGGAAATTCTCTCTGAATGTTGAAATCAGTTCCCTTTTATAAGCAGTCAACTGAATGGATAACAGCGTCATCCATTCTTCATCCAATCTTGCTGATTGATGCAGATGCAATTAGCCCCAGGCTTGCTGGACCCAACAGCTGGGCACAATTACCTGGCCGAGTTGACACATTAGCCTAGCCATCACATGTAGGTTGTCATTTTACTTTAATGATAAAGTCCTTTGAGGTGCAAAAGTTTTAATTTTGATGAGGTCCAATTTATCTATTTTTTTTTCTTTTGTTGCTTTTGCTTTAGGTATGAAGTCTTAAGAAACCATTGCCAAATACAAGATACTGAATGTGTTTCCCTACGTTTTCTTTGAGGAGTTTTTATAGTTTTGGCTCTTCTATTTAGCTCTTTGATCTATTTCTTTCTTTCTTTCTTTCTATTTTTAATTTCTTTCTTTCTCCCCCACTGTTATTTGGGTTCACTGTGTGCTCTCTGTGTCTGTTCATTGTGTGCTCAGCTTCTTTTTAGGAGGCACCAGGAAGTGAACCCAGGGCCTCACATGTGGGAGGGAGGCATCTTAGCACTTGAGCCACTCTGCTCCCATTTTTGACCTATTTTGAGTTGATTTTTATATGAGGTGTGAAGTAGGAGTCCCCCCTCCTTTTTTTTTTTTAAATGGAGATCCAGTTTTCCCAGCACCATTTGTTGAAGAAACTATTCTCAGTTGAGTAGTCTTTGCCCCATTGCCAAAAATCAATTGGCCATAAATGTGTGGGTTGATTTCTGACCTCTGAATTCAAGTCCAGTGGTCTATATATCTATCCCTGTGCCAGTACCATGCTGTTTTAATTACTGTGACTTTGTAATAAGTTTTAAGATCAGGGACTGTGAGTCCTCCAACTTCATTCTTCTTTTTCAAGATGGCTTTAGCCATTTTGGGCCCCTTATCCTTCCATGTAAATTTCATAATTGACTTTTCCATTTCTTCAAAGAAGGTTGTTGGAATTTTAATGGGAATTACAGGGAACTCATAATTGTTTGGATAGGATGGGCATCTGAATTATATTTAGTCTTCTAATCCATGAATGCAGCATTTATTTAGGTCTTTGCTTTCTTTCAGCAATGTTTTATAGTCTTTGGTATACAAGTATATACATCCTTGGTTGGGTTTATTTATAGGTATTTGATTATTTTTATTGTTATTGTAGGTGAAATTTTTTTCATGGTATCTTCTTCTGACTGTTTATTGTTTGTGTATAGAAACTACTGATTTTTGGGTGTTGATCTTGTACCCCACCATTTTGCTGAATTCATTTATTAGCTCTAGGAGCTTTGTTGTGGATTTTTCAGGATTTTCTGTATATAGGATTATGTCATCTGCAAATAAGGAAGTTTCGGTTCTTCTTTTCCAATTTGGTTGTCTTTTATTTATTTTTCTTGGCTAATTGCTCTGGCAAGAACTTCCAGCACACTGTTGAATAACCAGTGGTGACAGTGGGCATCCTTGACTTGTTCCAGATCTTAAATTGAAAGCTTTCCATCTTTTACCATTAAGGAAGATATTAGCTGTGGGCTTTTTATATATGTCCTTTATCATGTTGAGGATATTTCCTTCTATTCCTGGTGTTCTAAGTGATTTTATCAAGAAGGGGTACTGCCCTGCCAGTGGTCCTTACCTTGGAATATATGCTCCCCAATGTAACAGAGATAGACACATTTATAATTTCCCTACACATGTCTCTTATACTCCTTTTATTTGAACCTATAGTTAGCACTATGCTTGTTAAATATATGTGCCAGAGTCTTAAATCTTCGGTCTGTTCAAATGGCAGTTGAGCCCTGAATCTCAGCAGAGTTGCAACCACTACTTTCCAGTTCATTGGACTTGCTCAGGCCAACTAACAAAAGGATGATGATGGACAATGCACATCCCCAAAACAGAGAGCATCTATATAACTGAAAGCAAGACAGTTCCATCCATCTGCCCTGTGGGATCTAAGCCCCCTGTTGATCAGAAGCAGACTGTGCAACACCATCCCAAAATCCTCAATATTGAGGAATGAACAAACAATGGACTAAAGTAGACTTATTATTATTCTAGCAATGGAAGAACTTGTATCATTGATATAAGGCAGTGGCCACCAGAGGTTCTGAGGGGAGAAAGAGGGAAGAATAAGTGTAACATGGGGGCATTTTGGGAACATTGGAATTATCTTTCATGAAATTACAATGACAGATACAGCCTGTATTAGTTGGTGCAGATGCAAAGTACCAGAAATCTGTTGGCTTTTATAAAGGGTATTTATTTGGGGTTGAAGCTTATAGTCACAAGGCCCTAAAAAGTCCAACTAAGGTACCATATGAGGTACTTGCTCACCCAAAGTCATTTGCCACATGTTGAAGCAAGATGGTGGGCATTGTCTGCAAGAGTTCAGCCTTCTTTCTTCCTCTTAAGGATCTGTGGTCCTAGCTGCTGCTTTTTTTTTCTTTTTTTTTTAAGATTTATTTTTTTATGTATTACATATCCCCCCACCCCTTCTGCTTGCTCTTGCTGTGTGTCCATTCCTCTGTTTTTTTCTATGTCTGCTTCCTGTCTCCCCCTGTCTCTGCGGCGGCGCACCAAGTCGGCCCTCCGCGGCAGCGGCTTGCTCCGTTCGTGGGTGGCTCCATTCTGTTTTCATGGGCGGCTCCGCTCCATGTTTTGCGGGCAGCAGTCCTCCATGTTTTTGCGGGCTGCCGGCTTCCGCGCTTCGCAGGCAACAGCTCCGCTTTTCACGGGTGACTTTGCCATGCCCGTGGGGGCTCCGCCCTGCCCGTGGCGGCTTTTTGCCTTGCCCACGGCGGCTTGCCTTTCTCAAGGCCGTCTGCCCGCTCAGAGAGCTCCCCGGGAACCGAACCCATGTGGTACCCCAGCGCGCTCTTTATCCACTGAGCTATATAGCCAGGCCATCCTAGCTTCTTCTGATCTCAGTTGTAGGCTGACATAAGGCTCGTATCTCTCCCTGGGGCTCATTTCTTTCTGGGCTCAGCTGCTCTGCTCTCTTCACAAGGTCAGCTGTAGACTGTCAGGCTCATCTCTCTTCCTGGGGCCTCTGCCATGTGTATTGGTGCCTTCTCCCTTTCCTCATGTATCTGCTTTTCTGTATCTCTGCTTCCTTGTGAGTCTGTTTTATCAGCCCACCAAGGGAGTGGGCACTCAACCCTGCATGCCCTACTGACATGGTCAAATCAAAGCCCTAATCTTAACATAAATTAATCAAACGTATTTCAGCTGAATCTAATACAATCAAGGGGTAACACACCCAGAGGAACAGACCAGTTTACAAACATTATGAAATATCTTTTTTGGAATTCATAAATATCAAACTGCCACACAGGCCATTATACATTTTATCAAAACCTATAAAATTGTGCAGGGCATAGTGTAAACTATAGTCCATGGTTAATAGCACTGCTTCAATATGTGTTCATAAATTGTAACAAATGTACCACATTAATGAAAGATGTTAATGTTGGAAAGTGTGGAAGGGGGAGGAGTGGTATATATGGGAATCCCCGATATTTTTGATGTAACATTTATCTAATCTAAAGTTTCTTTAAAAATAAGGGGGGCAGATGTGACTCAAATGGTTGGGCATCCTTTTCCCATATGGAGGGACCTGAGTTCGATCCCCAGGACCTCCCAGTAAAATAAAAAGAAAAATATAGAAGGTGCACAGGTAAGCCACCTAGGCCCGGCCTTCACCCTGGCCCCACCCAACCACGCAGTAAGATGATAATGTAACAGGAGAGTGACACAAGGGAGAGCCAAGACAAGATGCGCCAAGAAACCAGGAACTAAGGTGGCGCAGGCGGTAGGATGCCTCTCTCCCATGTCAGAGGTTCCCAGGATCGAATCCTGGTGAAGACAGGAGGAAAAGAATGAGAGAAGAGGGCAGGAAACAGAAACAGAATTGCCCAATGAATGGACACAAAAACAGCAAAAATGGGGGTGGAAGGGGGGTTGAAATGGATAAAAAGTAAATAAATCTTTAAAAGGAATAAAATAAAATTTTTAAATATTAATTTTTAAAAAAGGGGTGCTGAATGTTGTCAAATGCCTTTTCTGTATCAACTGAGATGTTCATGTGTATTTTTTTTCTTTCACTGTGTTAATGTGGTGTATTACATTAATTGATTTTTATTTATTTTTCTTTTTTTTACTTTATTTTGTACATTTAGTAATTGAAAATATAAACAATTAAAAACTAAAAAGCACAGACGAATAAGTATATACATTTCTCAATTAAATGTACTGGATACATATAAAGTTTTTTTTTTAATCAAACAATATGTTACACAATATATTTGGTTCATAGTAATGCATTCATACAGTATTTGTCCTTTTGTGTCTGGCTTGCTTCACTCAACATAATGTCCTCCAGGTTCATCCATGTTGTCATAAGCTTTATGACTTCATTTCTTCTTATAGCTGCGTAATATTCCATCATGTGAATAGACCACAGTTTGTTTATCCATTCTTCTGTTGCTGGACAACTGGGTTTCCAGCTTTTGGCAATGGTGAATAATGTTGCTATGAACATCAGCGTGCAAATGTCTGTTTGTGTTACTGCTTTCAGTTCCTCTGGGTATACACCCAGTAGTGGTATTGCCGGGTCACGTGGCAAGTCGATTTTCTTATGTTGAACCATCTTTGCATACTGGGAATAAATCCGACTCCATCATGGTGTAATTCTTTTAATGTGCTGCTGGATTCAGTTTGCTGGTATTTTGTTGAGGATTTTTGCATCTATATTCATTAAAGATATTGGTCTGCAGTTTTCTTTTCTTGTCGTATCTTTATCTGGTGTTGATATGAGGGTGATGGCCTCATAGAATGAATTAAAGTGTGTTCCCTCCTCTTCAATTTTTTGGAAGAGTTTGGGCAGAATTTGAGTTAAATCTTGGAATGTTTGTTAGCATTCCCCTGTGATGCCATCTGGTCCTGAGCTTTTCTTTGTTGGGAGGTTTTTGATTACTGATTCAATCTCTTTACTAGTAATTGGCTTCTTGAAATCTTCTATTTCTTTTTGAGTCAATATAGGTAATTTGTGTTTTTCTAAGAATTTGTCCGTTTCATATAGGCTATCTTAATTTATAGGCATGCAGTTCATAGTATCCTTGTACACTCATTTTTATTTCAGCAGGATTGGTAGTAATGTCCCCCTTTCATGTCTGATTTTCGTTATTTGTATCATCTTCCCTTTTTTTTCTTTGTCAGACTAGCTAAAGGTTTGTCTATTTTATTGATCTTTTCAGAGAACCAACTTGATTTTATTGATTCTATTGTTTTTGTTTGTTTCTGTTTTTGTTTTCTATTTTATTATGGTCAGAGAATATACATTGTATGATTGTAGTATTTTTGAATTTATTGAGACTTGTTTTGTGACTCCACATATGATCTATCCTGGGGAATGATCCATGTGCACTCAAGAAGAATATATAATTTGTGTCCATTTGGGTGCAATGCTCTATATATGTGGTTTGGTCTAGTTGGTTTAGTGTCTTATTCAAGTTCTGTACTTCCTTATTGATCTTCTGACTAGATGCTCTATCCATTATTGAGAGTGGTATATTAAAGTCTCCTACTATTAATGTAGAACCATCAGTCTCTCCCTTCAAATTGGTCAGTATTTGCTTCATATATTTTGTGACTCTGCTGTTAGATATTATATCTTCTTGTTAAATTGTCTGCTTTATCAATATATAATTACTGTCTTTGCCTTCTTGTACTGTTTTATTTGATATTAGTATAGCTACCCCATTTTTCTTTTGGTTTCTATTTGCATAGTCTATATTTTTTCCATCCTTTCACTTTCAGCCTACTTAAATTTTGAATTTAAGGTGACTCTTGTAGACAGCATATAGTTGGCTTGTGCTTTTTTATCCGTTCTGCCAATCTCTGCATTTTAACTGGAAACTAACCCATTTACATTTAAAGTAACCACTGATACGGCAGTGCTTTTTTCTGCCATTTTGCTATTTTATTTAGCCTTTGTGAGTCTTATACCTTATTTGGCCTGCAATTCTTCCATTAATGCCTACTTTTATATTTATTTGATTTTTTTTGTAGTGTACCATATTGAGTGCCTTCTTTTTTCTATCTAGATAATATATTTCACCTGTTTTCCTTGTGGTTACCATGTGGTAAAAATTTAACGTCCTAAATGTATAATACTCATATTTGGTTTGATCCCAACTTAACCTCAACACAAGAACTTTTCCTATACCTCTTGTCCCTTCCACCTTTTTGTTGTACTTGCTACCACTTATATCTTTGTACATTGTATATCTAAAACCATACGTTTATTTTTACTTTTTGTGCATTTATGATTTTACCTCCTATGAGAAATAAGAAGTGGATTATACCAAACAATATACTATAATAATACTGGCTAATTATAAATGATTTTTTTTTTCTTGTTGGTAGTATATGTTGTTTGTTTTCCCTTCTTCATTTACTTTTTGTGAATCATTTGATGGTTTTGGGCCTTTGGCAATGCATTTTGACCAGGAAGTAGCAGCTTAACAGTTCTATCACATAAATCTAATTTCTTTTCCATAAATAATTCATTTTTGATTTAGCATATTAAAGCTGTTGCCTTACACTTGACTCTAGCAGAGCCATCAAACACAATTTCCCATATAGATAAAGAATATAAGGCTACAAAAGTAGAAAAAAATAAGTTCAGTGACTAATATAAGTATTATTTGGAAGAATTTGAAAGTGGGAAAAAAAAGTATTGCCATCCAGATGTTCTATTATCTTTTCTAGGGAAACCCTCTGTGAATGTATACGTTTGTTCACCAAAGAATATCCACTTGTTCAAAGTAGAAATTGATGGGGTAGGCATTATACTTCAAAGCTTCAATGGTTTGCTCTTAAGTCTTGTCAAAGTTCTATAATCAAACAAAGCAAACATTCTTCTCTTTGGAAAATAATTATGTCAACCTGAAAGTTGAGATTTTTGCATAAAAGGTAACTAAAGCCAGCATTTATTCTTACCAAAAAAAGTAAGTTTAAGTTTCTCTGATTTCTTCAATCAGAAGCTGTGGATAAAAACATTTAAAAACACATTTTAAAACATATAAAATAGGTGTCTTGGAAGTTTATGGTAAAGTTAGTTACTGTCCAAACCATCAGAAGAATAAAGAAAAGTACCACTCAGTAAGTAGTACAAGCATTTTCTCCAAACTAACTTTATCATTCACTTGATAAATCTTTATAAATTTCTCATTTTAAGTCTACCTCAGGTCACTTTCTCTGTGTTCTTAAGAAATGTGTTATGTATAATTTCTTGAGAAAACAATTATGCAAGTCTTTCCATTTAATTGTTTCCATGCTTTGCATTAGCTTAGTACCACCAAATATGGTAGAAGTGCACTTGTCTGGCACAATTTGTACCTTGTTGTTCTGTTATGAGAAAAACTCAAAGTGGGGAATCATTTATTAAAAAAATACATACCTTAAACAATTTATTTTAACTATGTAAGTAAATGTTCACTTATTCATCATTCTTTTGATGTAGAGCTAAGTAAGGCCTTTCCTTTGAGTATGTGTGGGTTTGCTGATTGGAGTTCTTTGACTTCTTTCTTTCATTTTTTCATAATGTGAAACTACATTCATTATGTATCATCTATGATGTCTGCTTTCAGTTTCTTTAAAATGGAACAAATCCCTAAAAACACTTTTAAAGTAGAATTCATCTAGATTTTTATTATTTTTTGCTGAATCTTTTACAGTTAGTTCACCCACATCTAATTTGATGGCAGTTTTTTATCTTATGAGTGATTTTATCATTTTTTAAATAACATTTTATTGAAGTATGGTGTTCATACATGAACATATATAAGCAATAAGTGTATTGTAAAATTTGTGAATTTATGAAACAAACATGCATATATCATCATATGAGGTTCCCATACATCACCCCACCACCAACAGCTTGCATTGTTGTGAAACATTTGTTATAAACCGATCATCAAAATATTACTACTAACTATAGCTCATATTTTCCCCCCCAACTCATCCAATTATTAACACCCTAATTAGTATTATATATTTGTTGTTCATGAGAAAACATTCTCATATTTGTCCTGTTAACCACAGTCCATCTTCCACCACTGGATTCCCTGTGTTATACATTCCCATGCTTTGTGCAGTCCATTCACAGTGTACACTTAGTGGCTCTCATTTTCATCACGGAGTTGTGCTGTCATCACCTCAGTCAATTTTAGAACATTTTCATTACTCCAAAAGGAGAAATTCCATATCCCTTTTACCCCCTATTTTTGACCCTTATAATTGAAATGATATTTTCTTGGCATTGCTGCAAAATATTACAATATTACTGTTAACTATTGCCCTTAAGTTACATTAGTTGTTATTTTCTCATGAATCACCATATTCTTAACACTTGGTAAAAGAAGAGCATTCATATATTTATGCTATTAACCACAGTCTTCCTCTACCACTGAAATCACTATGTTACACATTCCCTAGACTATTCTCTAGTTTCCTTTCAGTTGACGTTTATGTCCACTGACTACCCTTTTTAGCCACAATCACATTTATAAATCAGCAGTGTCACTTATACTCTCTGTGATGTGTTACTCTCAACTCTATTTATTTCTACACTTTTACAATTAACCCTATTAATAATGCTACCTACATTAAGCATCAGCTCCCATTCTCAACCCACACTCTATTTCCTAGTAACTTATACTCTAGAGATTACCTCCACGAGTTTACTCGTTGTATTTAGTTCATATTAGTGAGACCATACAATATTTGTCCTTTTGTATCTGACTTATTTTCACTCAACATAATACCCTCTAGGGTCATCCATGTTGTCATGCATCCTGATTTCATTTCTTCTTACAGCTGAATAGTATTCCATTGCATGTTTATACCACATTTTGTTATTGGTTGATGGACACTTGGGCTGGTTCCACATTTTAGCAATTGTGTAAGACTTCTGTGAACATCAGTGTGCAAATGTCAGTTCACATCCTTGCTTTCAGTTCTTCTGAATATATTTCCTAGTAATGGGATTTCTGGATCACACAGCAGTTTGATATTCAGCTTCTTGAGGTAGTACCAAACTGTCCCCCACAGAGGCTGCACCATTCTACATTCCCACCAACAGGGAAGGAGTGTTCCTGTTCCTCCACATCTGTTCTAGCACTTGTAGTTTTCTGGGGTTTTTTTTTGTTTGTTTGTTTGTTTTTTTAATATTGGTCATTCATTAAGGTGTGAAATGGTATCTCATTGTAGTTTTGATCTGCATTTTCTTAATAGTGATGAAGAGCATTTTTTCATGTGGTTTTTTTTTTTAGCCATTTGTGTTTACTCTTTGGAGAAATGTCTATTCAAGTCTTTTGCTCATTTTTTAATTGGGTTGCTTGTCTTTTGTTTGTTTGTTTGCAATGACACAAAGATATAGTCTTTATTTATGTACAAATACATTCCCCAAGAAGGCAGATTTAAAATCACAATTTCCTGAGGCACCTGATTCTCATGTGCTTCTCACAAGAAGGTGGGCAGTAAGGTGAAGGGCTGTGTCACAGCATCAAGGCACAAGAAGCTCCACTAATGAGGAGCTAGGCAGGGAGAAGAGAAAGGTGGCCGAGGAGGAGGAGGAGGAGGAATAGGTAAAGGAAGGGTCTTTGAGGGAAGAGTTATGAGAAGGAAGGTTATTAGCTTCAGATGATGTGCAGGGTTGACTGTGCCAGGCATTCCTAGGCCTGTGCTGGCTCAGCTGGGCCTCCTCCAGAGGAGGAAGTTGCAGTGGGAGGAGGGGTCCGTGAGAGGACCCTGGGGCCTGGCACACATGTAGAAGCAGTGACCAAGGCTGGGTCCTGGCTGCTTCACAGTATGCATCACACATGATTCCCAGTGGCCCCCCACAGAGGGCCATGGATGAGAGGCCCCTTAGCACAGACTTCAGAACAAGGTCTGCACTCCTTCTCATCCTTGGCCTCGGAAGCCTTGACCCGCACTTCTACCACTTTGGGTGTTGCCTCCTCTTCTTGAGTCATTGGGATCCTGCGGGCACCCACCAGTGGCAGGATGGGATGTCCCAGTTCTGCAGAGGTTTGGGGATGGTTGCAGGATGGCTGGAAGTAGCTCATCAGGATTTTCTGGCCTCTTTTGGAGCCAGCCTGGCTTGGCCGAAGCCTGGGTGAATGCACACGAGCTTTGTTTTGGTGCATCTGTACCCGGGTTAGATTACCAAGCTGCAGTGCTGACTGCCCAAACACAGCTTCTTATTCGAAGTGAACTAGGAAATGAAGGAACTTGAGCTGGGTGCCTGCAGACTCAGGGAAGAAGCAGGTGCACAGTGCTGAGCACTGTTTTGTAGGCACAGAGGATACATTCAAGGCTGCACCCACAGGGCAGTGGTCAGAGCCCATCATCTCAGGCAACAGGAAGGCATCCTGGAAGGTGTCTATGACCAGGGACCTGTCCCCCATCGTATAGTCAAGTTGGGACCCATAGTTGAGATGGTTGGCACCACTGACTGCTCACCAGCAGATGAAGGCCCCTGCTTTGGCTGGAAGCAGAAGATGCTATTGATAAAGGGCCCTACATGGGACCCAGCCTGTCACCCCAGAACACTGAGCAAACCATACATCTACTTTCGCCCTGGGTCCTCTTCAAAGCATTCCAGATTGAGTGCCTCCCAGTGGTCACTGAGGCGGTGGGCTGTGTTCAGGTCACCCAGAGTGATTACATGGCTGTCAGCTGCCAGGAAGGCTTCTGCTCAGATCCATTCTCAGTGGCAAGCAGGCCATGCAGGCCTTTTTCAGGAACCACTAGGGTAGCTTTTTCTTTACAGAAGGTGACTATGCCGGAATAGCCACTACTATTGCCGCTGAAGCTGAAATAGGAGTTATAGCCCTTTACAATAGCCAGGGGCTCTGTCAGCACATCCCCACACGCAGCTAACTACAATGCTTGCTAGCCCACTCCGAAACTAGCTGCAAGCCAGCCAATTGCTGGGTTGCTTGACTTTTTATTGTTGAGTTGGATAATCTCTTTATATAATGTGAATATCAAACCAAACCCTTATTGGATATGTGGTTTCCAAATATTTTCTCCCACTGAGAAGGCTGCCTTTTTACTTTCTTGACAAAGTCTTTTGAAGTA